>CAJVPV010001469.1:0-15788 GCA_910591835.1 Acaulospora morrowiae | reverse complement strand
TATACTTGATATACTTGATATACTTACTATACCTTTTTCCTTATTATTTTCTATCACCTTTTTATACACTAACAATACCTTTATTTGCAAAACAAGATATAATATTAATAATATGATATATATCTTTCTTGTTAGAAAAAGTTTAACACAAGATTCTCAAAAGAGGTCCAACCTTTGTGCTCTTTTGACACTATTCAAGAAATATAGAAAAACAGAAATTTCAAAATCTATATTATTACCTTGAATGGTGTTTAGCCACTTAGAAATAAATAAATACCTAATTATATGAAGGCACTGTAACCAATCTATACAAGTTGGCCTTCAAATTATAATTAGAATTGACATGTTTATTTTCCAAATATGACTTTATATATAACAAGCAGAATAGTATTGAAGGTGATAAAAAGTAAATATTTTTTTGCATGAAGATACTGTAGCCACTTTATACAGGTTTGCCTTTAAGTTACAAAAAGGATTTGATATACTTATGCTTCAAGTATAAAGAAGTGTTCTATGGATGGAGTTTATATGATTTTCTTAATAATGTCAGAATTTAACCTTGTACAATGGATCTATATTGTTTAAAAGATAAGCAAGAAACTTTTTGTTATTATTATTAGCTCATTTGCAATAATAACTAGAATCTTTGATTATTACATATTACTCTACTAAATTTTTTAATTATCAGTATAACACTTGCAACCAATCTAGTTTATTGCTAGTTGTATTGGCATTGGCTACTATTTTATTTTAAATACTGTGAGATATAATTACTTAAGTACTTTCAAGTAATAATAGTTATATAGAGATTTCTTGAATATATCTAATCTAACTGTTAATTAGTAAATAATACTGAGTTTAGTAATATTGACTATATTGACTTTTAGAAAGGGTAAGTATCTATTTTTTTTTTAAGAGACTATAAAAGAAAAAATTTTCTGAAGTTTATATCCTAAAAAAGATTATTGTTTCTTAATATGGTTTTTAAAAGAAGAAAGCCAACTGGCTAGAGAAATGATATTATGGAAACAGAGTTTTCAAAAAAGAGAGAGTTAGAAAGAAAAAATTTAAAGAAAAAAAGGAAAACCTAATTTTAGCAAGAAAAAAAGGGAAAAGAGAAAGTAAAGAATATAAAGTATAAAAAAAAAAAAGTATATAAAAGAGATAAAAGAAGATAAAGAAGAAGAAATAAAGAGATATGGAAAAGAAGAAATAAAAAGAAAAGGAAGAGAAAAATAAAAAAAAAGTAAACAATTTAAAAATTTTCTAAAAAGAAAATTTTTAAGTGCAGAAGGAGAAGTGAAAAAAAGTTTTTTTTATAACTATAAACTTTTCTTCATTATCTTTTAAAAATTATTTTATAAATATAAATTATTAAGTCATTATATAAAAATAAAATCATTTTATTGATATAATTATTATAACTTATAAATTAAAATTTTCAAGACATTCCTCTTATATAAGATATATTAGCAAATGTATTTTAACAATAGACTCTAGTAACGAGTCTAATGAAAATTTAAATAAGTCAAAATTTTCTATCATTTCAAATAATATTAAAGATATGCAGAGTATTTCAATGATATTTTTATAATATTTTATTTTTAATATTTTATTTATTAATTAATAGTTATTTATTTTTAGAGTTTCATAAAGGATTTAAATTCTCTTGAAAATAATCATTCTTTTAATAAAAATTCTTATAATGATAATTTAATTTATATAATTTCAAAATTTAATAAAAGTAATAAATTTTTATTAATTTTAATATAATTATTATTATTTTAAAGATTTTCAAAATTTTTTTCAAAAATTTTCTGATGCACTTAATTATTGAATATGATTTCATTAAGTTAAGATTTATTTTAAATCTCTTTGAAGGTTTTCAGAAATTTATATTTTATTTAAATAATTGTGATTAAGAGTATTGTGAAACAAATATTTTTTGAAAAAATATACCTAAAGATTAAAAATTTTTACTAAATAATTATAAAGTTTTTTTAATAAAAACATTTAGAATTTTATAAAGGCCTTATAAGAAAATATTGAAAAATATATTATAAAAAACATATTTATCAAGTAATAATTCTTATAAATATTAATAACTTTAATTCTTTAGTTATTTAATAATTTATTGCTTTGAAAGCTTGTAAAATAATATCCATTACTTCAAAGGATTATAGCTTTGAAAGTTTATAATGTTATATTTTCAATGTTTGGTAAAGAATATTTGGATACAATAAATACAAATGTAACACCTGTTAGAATTTTAACTTGGAAACAATCTTAAAAGACTGCTGAATGCTTTAAAAATCCTTATAACTGTTCAAGAAAAGAGTTATAAAGTATAATAATTTATATTCTCAAAAAAGTCTAATCAAAAGAAAATACTTCTGATAAACAAGTAGCATTTGCTATTACAGTATATTAAACAGTTCTTGATTTGAATAAAGAAAATATTTCAATAAATGAAATATTAATTAAAAACAAAGTAGAAAAAAATAAAATAAGTTTTAAAACTTAAATATCTTATTAATTATATCATTAAAAAATTATTAAAAAATATTTTGAAATTTTTATTTAAATTTAATAATTATTTATTAAACTATAATAAAAAATATAATTTTAATTATTTTGTTTTACATTATATATTTTATTACTATTAAAATATATTGAAGATCTCTAAAGATTAATATATAAATTTTTGTTTCAAAGTCTTTTAATGATAATAGAGATCCTTTAGAGGTTTACATCCAAAGATCTTTGAAGATCTTTATTCAAAAAATTTTCTGATAATATATATAATTTTCAATTTTAAAAATAATATAATTTATATTAAAAAATTTTTTATGAAATCTAAAATATTAAAAAACAAGATAAATTTGAATTTAATATAAAATAGTTAAAAAATTTTTTTAACTTTAATATATTTTTTTAAAAAAATACAAAATAATAATAATAATGGTTTTAATAATAAATAAAATATTAAAATAATTTAAAGACTTTTAATAATAAATATAGATAATATGATAATTATATTTATTTTAAAAAATATTTTTAAAAAGTTTTAATAATTTTTAGTATATTTTAAGATAAAAATTTAAGATAATTAATAAATTATAATTTTATATATTAATATAATAAAATTTAATAAAATATTTTAAATATCTATAAAATTGATTATTATATTATTTATTGTTATATAAATATTTTTAAATCTGAAATATAATTTAAAATAACAAATAAACTTAAAAAATTTTGAAGTTAATATAATAAATCTTTGTTTTGAAGATCTTTAATAAAACATAAGTTTTTCAAAAATCTTTATTTAATTAAATTTATTAATAAAATAATAGATTTAGTATTGGAATTAAATTAGAAATATTTTTTATACAATTTTTCTTGCTTTAACTTGTTTTAGTTTTTAATTGTTAGAAGAATTAAAGATTTTATTTTTATATAATTCAATTAAATATTGGTTTGAATTCAGATATTTGATTATAACATATATAAAAACACCAATAAATCTAATATAAAAAATAAAATTTATATATTATATATTATATATTAAATTGTAAGACATTTTTTTTTATTATATTTAATAATTTTTAATTAAAAAGTTACTTTTCATTTTATTTTTTTAAATAATCAAAATATAATATTTTGATTTAAGTCTTACTTGTAATAAAATTATTTGATAAAAATATAAAAAATAAAAAAAAATTAAATAGTTTATTTAAAAGAAAATATATTAAATAAATATAAAAATTCTATATTTGTAAAACTTATATTTTTTATATTTATCACATTAATTTTAGTTTATATAATGTTTATTAATAAAAAGTCAAAGTATAATTTTATTTAATTTATAATTATATAATTTAAATTAATTAAACTTTTAGTTAGGTTTCATTTATTTAGTTCAAAAATCAAATTAATTATTTTAAACTGTTTAACATTTCTAGTATTAGCTTTATTAGCTTAATTATAAATTTTAAATTTTTAAAAAATACATATATAAATTAATTTAATAAATTAAAATAAAATATAATGTTAACAATATTATTTAAATATTACCAAAAAATAAATTATGATTTTAATAAATGATTTTTTTAAATTTTTAATAAATATATGTTTATGTTACAAATTTTAATATATTTATGAATTTATGCGTAAATGATTAAATGATTAATATTATTATGTAGTATATTTTTTAAATTAGATAATTTTTCAAACCGTAATTAACGTTAAGTTTTAATGATAACTTAATAAGAAATCATGATAATGACAAGTAATATAAAAATAGAATACCTATCTGGATGGGGTAACACTGAAAATTTCGCGCCTATCGTACTTTGTCAGTTGTTTATTCGTGAGACATTCCTCGCGACTTCTTTCAATTTTTCTAGGACAAATGTCTCAGTCTTCTAATACCTCAGGTGACATAGATCCTTTTGATGCCCGTCTATACTTTATCTCAATACTAAAGAAGGTGAACTCCAGTCAACAAACCATTCAATCGTGTACAACATTCGCACTCCGTCACCATAAGTACTATGAAGATTTATATCGCTGCATTATAGAAGTAATGCAAAAGGCGACAATTGCTTCTCGAATGAATCTTTTTTATTTCCTGGACTGTCTATGCACCAAATCCAAAAAAATAGAATTCAACAAGTATATCGACTACATACAACGTGATTTGCAGAAGATTGTGATAGATTTTGTTTGCGAAAGAGACGATGGGTGTTTCAACCTAGTAAATACCCTAAAGGTTTTAAAAACATGGAAGGATAAACTCGTGATGGATATTTCCATTATTGAAAATGCAGAAAAGAGTTTGTTGGAGTGGAAGAGTGAAAAGACCTATCCTCCGAGGTTGAAAATACCAAGAACAGATATTTTGAAAAGAATAGAAGAAGATCGGGAGAGATCAAAACACCTTCGTGAAGATATTTGGTGGGTAGATAAAAGTATTCAAGATGGCGAAGCAATTAAATTGTGGGAAGAGTGTTCTGATCTCGATGAAGGAGATTATTTGGAAATACTAGCGGAAAACTTCAAGTACAATCCAGGCCATCCCTGGCAAGAAGATTACAAGAAGGTATTGTTATGGAATGCTGAGCAAAAGCGACTTGAGGAGGAAGCCGCTGCATTACAAGAAAAAGCTAGGATTGAAAAACTTGAAGAGGAAAGGATTCGAAAACATCGTGAAGAGGAATTTAGGATTCGAAAATTGCAAGAAGAGACAGAGCAAAATGCCTGGAAGTTGCAAGAGAAAGTTGACCAAAGAGTCGGACCATTTCAAGAGATGACGGAACACAGAATTCAACAATTACAGGCGGGACAGATGACACATTATTCTCGCGGAGAGGAGATTCAACAATCGCAAGATAAAAAGGCACAACATTTACAGGAAGAGGAAGAAGCACGGAAAGTTTGGCAAATAATATTTAATGAAAGGGAACAAAGTGCGAAGAGATTAGCGGAGAAAAAGGAACAAGAAGTTTTACAACAGCGTATGATCGAAGGAAAATGTTATCAGTATTGTGAAGACTTGCAAGATACAGAGATGGGCATGACGGAGATAACGAATTCACATCATTCAACGGTCAATGTTGTTAATAATAACTTAATCGTTTCGCAGACCCGAGAGACGCATCAGATGGACAGCTCAATGAACCCGGAAATCACAGATCCTCATCCGATAACTTTAGGTGTAAAGAGACAGCATTGCCTTGAAGATATCCTTAACGATGTTCCAGATTCCAATCTGGATTTAAAAAGAATTCGCACCGAGGACAATTATCTTGGGAGAAATGTTATTATAAATTCGGTGAATTCTAATAATTTTGAAGGAACACTTAACAATCCGTTGAACAACAATATTACCGTGGAAACTCATGGCAGCGAAAGAATGGAAGATAATTTTGTTCGAACAAAACATTTTGACAAAAAGAGATACAATCCTTCGGGTGAAGTGGGACTCGATGAAAACGGGAACATTTCGGGAGCCGGTTGTATGACAAATATTAAATTCGATAATACAAGAGAAGTCACGGATAGCGGTAACTACGATCCAAGTTTTATATATTCGTTTTCCACATCAAACATGACACCAGTTGGAGAGACCATGAGTTCGATTACTTATGGACAACAATCATTTTGCAATCAATCAAGCGAACCTCCAACAGCCGATGATACAATAGAGCCTCCAAGAGAAAGTGATACGTCATTGCCGGAGGGGTATCGAATCGATCATATAGCGGGTTCTAAACTCGGACTTTTAATGCAAGCTGTAAGCCTTTTAGAATCGGGGGTGTCATCGTTAACGGATGATTAGTAAGGGTTTTTTGTAAGCAAATTGTGTATTTTCTTGTGTAAATTCAAGTTGTTCTTTTCCCAGTACTTTAAACGTGTGGGACACCAACCTTGAAAAGTATATTGTATAAATCTATTTTTATTCTTTTACTGTGTTAAAAAAAAAAAACACCAGTTGTTACATTATAATGTTCATGCTGAATATTTGATAAGTAGTTGTGGTATGTGTTTACAAATAAGTCTATTGCATTAATTCACTTGATCATTAAACTATTCTTAAAACAATATAGCACAAATACTTGATCAAAAATGTATAAATCTTTCTATATAATTAATATTAAATAAAAAAACAAGATGTTTTATTAATGCAGATAACTTATTTATTATTTAAAAATTCCAAAATTATAATCTTCTTTGTAAGTAAATTAAAATTTAATTCATAATTTTACATCTGATGTAACAATGAAATAATTAATTGGCATAATTGTTTTTTATTTATTAAATTTATTGCATGAACTATTAAAAATATATTCATTATGAAAATGATAATTTCAAATGCTAAGATTAAAAGGATGGACAATTTTTTCTTTGTATACGTATTCCAAACAATGGATGAGAGATCCGGCGAGTTCACGATTAGAACAGGTCGACCAATCGAATAGAAACAACAGATAAACCCATGTTCTTGCATGAAAAAAACAAACATGATAACGATCAAATTCCAGCCACAAGGGTATCATTGTGTCTACAAACTAAAATTGTTGATCGCCCGATGCAATCTTATTTTGTAATTGGTATATCGATTGTATTGATACATCGACACAGAGATGTAAAAGAATTGTTTATGATTTCCCAAATCTGGAAGACCGAGAAAAATCTGTCGTTGAAGAAATTGGAGTGGAAAGTACCACGCATCATTTGTGATCTCCGCAAAATGAGGGTATTTATTGTGCAGGAGCATCCACCTATCGAAATCAAGTTATTTTCGTGATCCCAGTGTTACTTTTCGCTGATTGCGACAGCGGTCGGTTTTTCCGTTGTCATGAGTAAATGATTACCGAAATAGCAAGGAACCGGATAGAAACCAGAAGGAGAAAAGCACCAGAAGTTCATCTTACATTACATTAACGGGGGATGTTCCCTTCACAAATCCCTATGTATAAGCGATTACTTTGCAAGTCACAAGAAGAATACTTTGTGGTCAATTTTATGCAGGATGAACGATTACCATCACGCTGAAGCACATTATACGCATGTGGCAAACGGCAATCTTTGTGGCGTGCATTTTTCCTTGAATCATTTAATTATTTTATTTTATTTTTTATTTCACGTAACATAATTGTGTTCAATTAATTTCGCGCGACTTCACATTCCATCTATTCTATTCCACCAAGAACAATTTTGTTCGAAAGAGATTATTGGTCGATCAAAAATATATATGTTGACGTTGATAAACCAAGAACGGAAATTCGGGCTATAAAAATGTTACCAGGTGGACTTTATAGTTTCCATTTCTAGCCGTATTTGATTCGCGTCTTTTAGTTTTACATCACAAGTTTCCGTTTTGGCCGCATTAGTTACAAATCCATCATCATTCTATTATTCCAAAATTTCTTCCAATTCCTTTTTGTGAATCGGAATAACATATTCCTTTGGCGGAAGTTGGAAGTAAGGAAGACCAAACAATTCTTGCAACCGGTCAATTGAAGTGTTCTGACGTGCGCATGCACGTACCCGGTTGGACATCACCCATCATCGGTATCGGTGATATACGTGAAGACTCAACGACAGCACAATCAAAGTGGAGAGTTCGAAGATGACATATCGCACTACTTATGTAACATAAATAATAGTTCTTTTTTAAGCAGTGTCGCATTGAAAAATTTATGCTTATTTAGCGAAGTCCAATAAATTTGAAGGGGATGGTTAAAAAACCTCCAGTGTACATGAAATATACGTAATTCAATTATCATCAACTTCTTACCTCCTGTACTACAATTTCTATTTTCGATCATATTATATGCATATACCATACGATTGATTCTTTGAATTTTTTGGACTACTATTATCAGAACATAAAATTGTGTGATCTGACCCTCGTTTAATAATTTTTTTATTTATGACAAAATTTACACTTGCGTTTCAAGAACATCCTTTTCCTTATATTAAGTATGGTGTGTCGTTGATCAATATAATTTTTCCTATTCTGACCATTGGTGTATAGAGTAGAAAAATGTGTGTGCATGTAAAAAAAAAAAAAAAATTTTTTTCGTACGTACTTGTGTGTGCATCAACGTATGTATGTATATTGCGTGTATTGCGTATATTGTAGATACGTAATAGATATACAGTACATCAAAAAGAAAAAAAATAACCCGAATCCCTTTCTATAAATATTGCAACTCATCTCCTATAAGTATTATTTGTATTTCCACGCCTCGAAATTTCAAAAACACAACGACCGGTCTTATCTCTTATTGGATAGTTTCACCAAATGTCACATTGTCACTACCCCTGCCGCATACATTCTGTTGTCGTTTTTCGTCCTGTTCATCTTTTTTTCCCACTCTTTTTTAAATACTGACCAGACTTGGAAACGGAAGTGCAGACCCGGTGTGTGTTGTGTCTAACTCAAGCTCTTTTCAGTTACTGTGTTGACTTTCAAACACAAAAAGCACAAGTTCTCCGTGTGCTTGAGTTTCTTCTTCACTCCACACACGACATCAACCTCTATTTTTTTTTTTTTTTATATCACCAAAACTAAGTAAACCTGTGTTCTATCAACAAACTCTTTGTCTTGATTCCTTCCTTTTCCTGCCATCACATATAATTTGAGCTCGATAGACTTTCTCCATACGAGCTCTCAAAGATTTTAATTTGAAAGACCAATATCCGCCTACTTGCGGTTTGCTCACGCATCTTTTTCAATATTCTACCCATAAATAATGGGAGGCGAGGTTGTCGTGGGTGGAAATTGGTTGGTCGAAGAAAAAATCGGAGAGGGATCCTTCGGTGAGGTCTTTCGAGGTAGGTTTCTTTTTTCAAAATTTTTCTCACCCCGTTCACTTAGTGCTACGTGGAACCGTTGCCTCTCTGCATTTAAAATCTCCTCCCGGAGAATTTCCTATGGCACTCTCCGTCTAGACTTTTTCTTTGCTTGGAAACATTACCACATAAAAAAAAAAAAAAAAAAAAAAAAAAATATTGTGAAACCACTTGGGATTAAATTAAATTTCGGCAACTCCTACTGGGTAATAATAATAATAATATAGTTTAGAAGTCAACTTTTACATCTTCACGTTGAGACGTTGACATTTGTATTTTTGGTTCCGTTCGTTCGAGGCGGTGTTGGCACTTTTTTCATTTTAAATTCCTTTCAATATCAAATTCTGTTATTGTCAAGAAGTTTAATTCTTGCTCCTCGCTCTATATTTATAGCTGTGCATACAACTACAAAAGAGAAATTCGCAATAAAGCGAGAATTGATCAATATAGACCATCCCCAGCTACCTCATGAAGCTAAAACGCTCAAATTACTTGAAGGAGCGCGTAAGTATTGGATTAATGGAGATAAGTTTTTGACCTGTGATTTTTTTTAAAGTACCTTATGAACAATATATCTATATTTCTCTTTATTAGGCTTCATACCAAAAGTACATTGGTTTGGAGAAGAAGGTATATACCATGCTTTGGTCATTGATTTACTCGGACCGAATCTTAGATCTCTCCGGCAAGCGTACAGGTCGCTTCCTATAATTTTCGTGAGCGACATAGCTCAGCAAATGGTATGCGTGATATTTTTTCCGTTTCAATTTCTTGATTTTATTTTACCTTGACGGCTGATAACATGGTTGGATTTCTTTCTTCTTTTTAGGTTACAATTTTAGAGTATGTGCATAAACAGGGTATTGTATATCGAGACATGAAACCTGACAATTTCCTTCTGGAAAGAGATTTCCCACTGCAAATCAGTAAACTTGCTGTTTATGATTCTGATGATGAGACTCCTGAAGCAAAGATTCGTGATCACAAATTACTTGTTGGAAGAAAACATCACATGAATTTGGTGGATTTCGGTTGGTATTCAATACGTAAACTTCGCCGCTCGGGGACATTTTATAATAATAATATATTATTATTATTACATGTTACCTTAGGACTTTCGACATATTACATAAATCCAGAAACAGGAAAACATATTAGTAAAAATATGGCGCCGATAAAAAACAAGACCGGCACAGCTCGATATGCTGCACTTGGCGTTCACCGTGGTTTACGTAAGCAATTAACCTTGCTGCACTAGTCATATTACGAATTGTACTAGTTATTTACCTGTATTCATGTTTTTTATAGCACATGCTCGCCGCGATGACATGGAATCTTTGGGCTATGTCTTGCTTGAACTGTTACGCGGGGATCTTCCATGGGCAGGAGTCACCGCACGTAACTCACGACAAGGATGGGCCAAGATGCAGAAATTGAAAGAGGAAATACCTCTCGATGAGTTGTACAATGGATTACCTCGAGGTTTCATGACCTACCTTCAATACACTAGAAATTTGGGATTCGATCAAGAGCCAGATTACAATTATCTACGAGAATTATTGGTGTATGTATTTTGTATTTTTTGTAGACCACGGATTTTTTTAAACCTGTCAAATTTAATTACTCACCGTTGCGTTCTTATTAGTGCCACGGTGGGAAAAGGTCCAGAAGCCGAGCTGGTGACTCAGGAACCTCAATGGTTGGATGATGACAGGCCCACGTCTCCACGGTATCTCAATCACAGATTACAATCTCCGCTGACAATAAAGCCTCCACGCTGTGCATTTGACTACGACGAAGACGTAATTCTTGGATCTCCTCCTTCCTCTCCGTTTCACAAACGAAGCAGGAACTCCCCATGGAAAGCTAAGAAAGATGAAGCTTCCGGTTTTGGTTCCAATGAGCGTTCTAACTCTTTGACCACATCGAGGAATAACTCTCAGAGATCTGGGATGCTATCGCCATCACGAACATACTCATTACCCTATCGCGATCCAGGTCAAGCTGACAATGGTAGTCACCCTAACAGCCGCGATTATGAAAAACGTGGTAAGCGTCCAGAAATTGCGCGAAGATCATCTTTATACACCAGACGTCCTTCCGCAAAAATCTCTTGGAATACTGTCAAGGATTCGGCTGCACAGTGGGACCAGGTGGCTTACCAACTTGAGAATGCCTGGAGAAATGGACATTCGTGGAATGGTGATAATGTCGATAGTCAAGAAGTTAATTCTGTACCATCAACTCCGGTCAACGAGTCAGCCTTTTGGATAGACAATGTCGACGACCAATTCAAGGGCTTTGATGGGGGTCTCGGTGAAAACGACGGGTGGGTAAATCATGGTAACGAAGAAAATGTATTGGCGCCTGAGGTGTCTGCATATGGTAACGGGAAATCGAAGATATCATGGCTCGACAAGAATAGATCGCTCACTTTTCGAAATGGGGCTGATGGTAACTATGATTATCCTGAAGGTCGAATACATTCACTGACCACAAAAGCGAGTCGCGAGTGGAGAGACCAACAAAGCAGGAGACCTTCCATCCCGTCTCCTTTGTCGATCGCAATCCCACCGGATGACATCCAGGATACAAGTGATGTGGCATCACCGAATGGCAAATTTGAACAAATGCACCCGCACAGCGCTGGCATCGATGAAAACATTCCGCTGGGTCCTAGAAGGAGTATTCCGAATATACGTAATACTAATGCTTTGGCATCAAAGTTTTTAAAACGAAGTACGCCCAATCTTCGTGATTCAGCTCGTAGCAACTCAGCCCCATCATCTGCCGTAAAAAGGGCAATGGCTCATATGCAAGACGCTCAATTGGTTACAGCGCAAGGAAGAAAAATTCACCCAAACAATACTCGCTGTGTTACCAGAGATTCTTCGCCCATACCTATTAATAATTCCAACCAGACTCAACGGGATGATAAGGAAGGTGCCGGAACATATCCACCCAAGGATTCCAGGTATTCGCCACAAGATGCACGGTATTCGACTCAGGATGCTAGGTTTTATACTGGTCGCGAAAGTAATAAAGATCGCGAACGTTCTAAAACGCATATCAGAGAACGGTCGTATACATTCTCTAGTGGACCCGTTAGCCCCCCCAACAATATATCTCAATCTCCACTGACGAATAATTCTCCTCCTAAACCATGGTCTAATGGTAGACGAGAAAGATCGAATACATACAGCAGCGGTGGAAAATCAAACGCTAAATCAGGACACGAACGACACCGACCTCCGCCTCTTGGCCAATTGCCACCCCGAAATTTTGGTCCGCAACAAAATTTCGGTGGTAACAAAAATGGCATCCCGAGCACACCACATAAACTTCATAATGATCAAAAAGGTAGTTTGAACCTTGGTCAAAACAAGCAGCAGGCGTGTGAAAATTCTCCCCCAGGTGCTGATTCTGCGTTGCCCTCTCATGGTTCTCGGTCAAGAGATTCAAACACTAGGTCGAAAAAGCCTGTGGACTCTTTGAACATTGTGAACACTTCATCATCGACGGAAGGTTCCACCACCCCCTCCCCGGTGTCACCAAACTCTAATGACATTAAGCATGATGATGTCAGAATTTCGTATCCAACGTCGATTCATCATGTGAAATTTGCGGATGACCTTGAAGTTCCGACTTCTTCTAAGAGATCCACCAAGTTCTATCCTCGTAGACAAAGCTTTTCAGCGGTAGTCACTGGTGAAAATATGTTTAAATCTCGGAACCTGGCATCGAAAGATGTCAGGTCAACACATGATTCCTATTTTCCAAAGTGTTCGAACATGGACAGTAAGAAAAAAAAGGGGCGTTTTTTCGACGAAGAACTCTAAAACATTGACCTGGTTTAATTTTCAGGGTGGGACGCGGGAGAACGTCCTATGGTTCTAATAAAAACTCGATTCATTTTTCGTCAATTATTTAATGGAACAATTCTCGTGTGGGTTGAGATGTTCTCCCCCGGCGAGATTACCAACCAATTAAGACTTAATATTTTGTACAAAAGTTAGGTAGCTGGGAAATTTTTATAAATATATACACATATTGCTGGGGTAAACGGCTGACGGAAGGGAGTTAACAGAGGAAATTCTTTTTTTTTCCTTTGTAATATATATCGTAAACTTTTAATTTTTAGCGAAGCCGGACTTTTTTCTTGTAACTTTTTCTTTTCCTCTTGTTACATTTTTCCCTTCAAAAATTGCGTGAGGTAATGTTTATTTTATTTGTACTATAGATCATAACTTCCACTTTATTTATAGGCTTTCATTGCTATTCAATTGTTTTATAAAACACCACCCCTTTTACGTTGACTTCATCTGTTATTTCAGACTTCTCTGATGAACTGCATAGGGAATTAATGTTACAGTTATCCCTTGACCTGACTTGTTCATCTTATTTTTTGATGAAACGTTTTTTAATACTTTAAATTGGATATTGTACATGGGACAACCGTGCTATGCATGATTCCAAAAAAAAAAATTAAAAAATTTTTTTGATATATTGCATATACAGTATATTTATACAGATAAATTATACAAACCTGAAAAAAAAAATACTAGTAATTTCGCATTTTTAAACGTGAGTCAAATTTGTAATTACAATGATTTTTAAATTAAGTCAAGTAATTTTAGTATATATTTATTTATTTGAAAATTTTTTATTCACGTAAAAAAAAAAAATTTATATTATAAAAAAAATTTTTTAAAAAAAAATTATTGAACCCTTTATAAATATTGTAATTTTTAAAAAATAGATATTGAAAAAATATTAAAATTTTTTTAGCATTAATTTAAATTAAAAACAAATAATATTGAAATACAAAAATTTTTTTAAATAAAAATATTGATTTTAAATAATTTCTTTTTTTTTTTTTTTTTTTAAGGTAAATGGTGCATGCAGCACATGATTTATTAATTGAGATGTTATATCCAATCTACATTAAGCTACAAAGGTCCATTTAAGTTAACCCAGCTCCGCCACCTATATTAAACCCAGCGACACGATATGCACTCTTGAAGTGGATCATGTTTTTTGGGAGGAACCTATCTAGGGTGTGGAAATCCTACCACTAGTTTTAAACCACCTAATCTATTGGTTCATGCTTGTGTTTGGACAGGGTGTGTTAACGGAACTGGCTCGAGATACCCCTGAGTCTTCTTTACCTAATTAGGCTAGAACCGATTACGGAAGAGGAGGAACTTTATTGTCAATCGGAATTGATTAGAATGGAGTACAGCCCAGTCTATACATCCAAACGTGTTGTGCCCTTTTAAGCCAACGATCATCGTAGCACCAACCGGACGATCGTCGCACCACTGCACCTTATGTGGAGGTCACAATCTCAATGCCCGCTGGATCAGCGTGTGAACTGGCTTCCTATGAGAAACAACGCATTTCAGGTTACGGCACCAGATACCATATTAATTCTATTCAACTGCCTTCACATAAAGTTGAACTGGTATCTTGTGATTTGACCTGTGGAGCACTAATCACTGTGCTATAGACCCACAGGATTTTAAATAATTTCTTTTTGTAATTATTAATTAAATTAAATCAAATCAAATCAAATCATTAAATCTATAGTTTAAGATTACTTAAAAACATTTTTAAAATTTTTTATTGTTTTTATACCTAAAATTTATATTTAATATAAGTTAACAAATATTGATAAAACAAATTTGCCAAAGTTTTATATATGAGTTATTATAAAAACAATACAATTTTTTAAATTTTTATAAAAAAATATATTTTAAAAACTGTTTTAGTTTATTATACAATGAAAATTTATTTGATTTAGATAAAATTTTATAAACTACTTGTTTATAATCTAAAAAACAAATTTGTTTAAGTCTATCTTATAAAATATCTTAATAAAATTTTTTCAAAAAATTTTTTAAATATAATAAAAATTTAATATAAAAATATTTTTAAACTATAAAAAAATCCATATTTTTATTTAATATATTATAAAAACTTATTTGTTTTATACAAAATTTAATATTTATTTTTTTTTAGGTCTTTTAAAAACTTTTTGTTTATAAAGTATCTTAATAAAATTTTTTTAAAATATAATTGTTTTATAATAGTTCAAAAAAACTTTTTTCTAAATTTTTATATATTACACTAGTTCAAATTGAATTATTTGGCTACCAAATTACAACTAATTAAATTCAAATTTATTAATAAAAGTTTATATAGAAGTTTTGTTGTTTGATTCAATTTATGCCATTTGGCCCTTAAAAAAAATATAACATTTGACAATAAAATCATTTGACAAAAAAATATTTCTAGTTAAAAAATATTCAACAATAAAATTATAACATTCTATAATATAAATTATTTTTTTTTTTTTTTTCCCATAGTCAAACAAGTACGTACTGTTTATTAAATCTATACAGAAAACAAATAATGTATAA
>CAJVPV010001468.1:0-15789 GCA_910591835.1 Acaulospora morrowiae | reverse complement strand
AAACAAGTCTACACAGGCGACATACTGTTTAATGAAGAATGTTTATGGAAATTCGTGATAAATTTGATCTTCAAGAGTATGACTACGATAACGATTTGTTGATGGTTTCCATCTTTAGGGTATGTGTGTAATTCTCTATTTAGATGAAGGTGTGGGGTCTTTATTACTCAACTTAATTCTATTCGAAAAAAATAATGTGGACTAGGGTATGATCACGCATCACCGAAGAACATCTCTAAAAAAATGTGCCTTCTGGTTCACCTAACGCTAATAAGAGAAGTAATTTGTAATACCTGGTGTACCGAATGTACATTCATTTTTATTTTTATTTGTTATTTTGTTATTTTGCTTACTTCCGTGTGTTATCCTATCGATTATTCTTAGTTTTATTATAATTAATGAAGTTTCTGAGGCCAATGATGCTTGTCATCAATATTCGTTGTAATGGTAATGATCCTCGCAACAGCTATGTTTGATTAATATAAAAGCTTTCTCGAGGAAAATTAATTAATAATGTGCTAACATTACCGATCAAGGATCCAAAGATGATGAAGTGCAGCAGCCAGAAAATAATAAGGTTGCTATCATTGACGGGGAAGATTCAGTGTCATTGACTGATGAAAGCTTGTTGTATGGTAATGACTTGACGAATATTATTTACACCATCCATGTTTATCTCCAAAGAACTTGATGCGCCGAAAGATTCCGGTGGCGAAGATGATTGCAACAGTACGGATTTATGTCAAGATGAGGATTTGATCTATGTCAAAAATTCGAGTTAATGCTCGATGACTGCGGTGATGTTATTTACTCAATATGTATTGATGAAACATATTTACCGGTTATGATCATTATCCGAAACCAAAGGGTATTTCCTTAAAGATCATATAAGATACTTTCTGAAAACTATGTCTAATTTTAACTTCGTTCATATAAATCTTGCCTAATGCAATATCAATGATCTCAACTACTTTTAGATGTGAAATAAATAAATAAATAAATATTTACTTATTTAAAATAAAGATGATAAGACAATGAATCCTAAGAAAAAGAGAATAAAAATAAAAATATAATTATTGGTACTTTGCAAGTGAATGGTTTATGCTACATTATATATATCGTAAGGCTAATATTTTTTTTAAATTAATTCAAATTTAGGGAATTATTTAAGATAAGCAATGAAGCAATAATTAATAAAATAGAAATAATAAGATATACTGTATATCAATTTATAAAACCTATGTAATAAATGTTAAGATATTAAGGTAATAAGTTAATTAAATCAGATTATATTTATTGGTAATTAGTTAAGTTAATTATATTATAGAATTATTTTATTTATTATTATGAATAATAAATATCTTTTTTGGAAATTTAACTAACAAATGTAATTTTTTTTTTTTTTTAGATTTATTGACTTATATTACAATTATTTAAAAATATGCTAAAAGGTTATTTCTTTTTGATAAAAATTACTTTGTAATACAACTATATATCCATGTAAAATATTATCAACAATATAGACAATTGTTTGGGAAATAAATATTTTTATAAGATTTTTTTATTAAAAAATATGTTTTATTTAAAAAAAAATATTTTTTTACTATAATATTGTACAATTATTTATATAGTCATTAATTATATTGCAAAAATTATAAAAATTAAGTAAATAGTATAAATTTCAAAAATTATTACTATAATTAAATATAAGTTATTATTTTGAATATTTTGATTAATTTAATTAATATAATAAATATTTTAAGCCACTTATATTAATTGTTTTCTATTAATAATTTATATTTAAAATTTATATTAATTGGTTTTGTTTTAAAAAAGTTATTTACATTTTATCATGTAAATAAAATTTTAAAAAGATTTTTGCATATTGCATATTAAATTATAACTTTTATTTATATTCAAATAAAAATATATATTTGTTATTGGATTTGTTTTATATATTAAATTTTTATATATTTTAATTTAATAAAACAATTCAATTATATTACAAAATATAATTTTGAAAAATATAAATAAATCAACTGTTTAAACTTTTTATTTTATTTTAAAAAATATACGTAATTAATTTTATTATTGTTATGGTATTTTTTTAATTTTTTAGTTTAAAATAAAATCGATTAAATTTTGTTTTTATTATATTGTAAATTAATTTTTTAAATATTGTATTAAAAAAATTTGATAAATTTAATACTAATACATTAAATCTAAAAATGATAATTTATTTGAATTTATTTATTTTAGTTAATTTAAGAAACTATTATATCGACATATTATTATATATGTTTATAGATTTTATTTTCAAGTTTTGATAAGTAGTTGAACTTGTTTAAATTGTATTTAATATATTAAAATAATTTTTAATTATATAATATTAAAACTGTTAATATAATTGATTTATATAAGAATCAAATAATTTCTCATTAAAAATAATTAAGAATAATAAATAAAATATCAAAGTTATAAATAAATAAGAAAATTTTTATTTATTTCTTTATTAAAAATATATATTATAATTGAAGTTATATTTAATTTGACAACAAATTCACAATAATATTTATTTAATAAATAGTTGAAAAAAAAAGTTATTAATTACAGTTAACCAATTTTCCGATTTTTCGGTTGGAAATATTAGATAATTTTTTAATCTAAAATTTCTTTTTTTACCAAAAATTTTTTTCTTACAATAATCCTCTATATAGCTAGCGATCTTTTTGGTTATACAATAAATACATAACTAATGACGTCAAACTATCGAGAAGTTTGTTGGCGTTTTGATCACATGAAAATGGTCGAATTATTTTGTCCCCCCTGTAGATCAAATTCCAAACCTGAACTCTAATATAGCCTTATATAGAGATTAAGTGTTAACGTTTTTTTTTCGTTGGTTTGCTAACACTATAAATAAAAGTCAGGAACTAGTTTTTATTTAGATATTAAATAATTTCCTGATAATAAATAAACCAATAATCCACCATTCTAATTGCATCGAGACAAAAACACAAGATCATAATTCAAGATTGACCAAGAGAGTAGTTTTGAGGATAGAAAAAGAATATTTATCGAGTGCCTACTGGATGAATATTGCCAAATTGATAACCCGTCAAGTTATTCCATGCCTCTTTTAGTCGAATCAAAATCTATAAATCCTAGAGATGACAGTTACACGATACAAGAGACAATTTGGCTTTACTACCTCTAACAACATATCAGAATATAAATTTTACGATTATTCCATGAACAGATACGAAAATTTACAAGTAGGTTTAAATAGATTACTGGAAATAAAAGCACTCTACTCATGGATATTTTCGAGCAGCACATATATAGAGCCTCAACGCATAATAAGCAAACACAAAGAATTACTAACGGAACTAAACGAATCACTGGAATTAGAACCAAAGAATGAAATAGGATTATGGTTACAAGGCAACATTCATAAGACGATGGAAAGATGTGAAGAATCATTAAATATATTACAGGAAATAAAACAAAATAATGCACAGGCACTAATATCACGAGGACACATTTATCTAATGATGGGAAGTTATAAAGAATCACTTGCAGATTTAAATAAATCACTAAAAATCAAATCAAATGATGCAATGGGATTATGTTTACGAGGGTGTACTCTCCTCATGATGGGAAGATATGTAAGATCTCTTACAGATTTAAATAAGTCATTAGGAATAAATCCAAACGATCCAATAGCATTATGTTTACGAGGGTATACTCGCTTTATGATGGGAAGATATGTAAGATCTCTTACAGATTTAAATAAGTCATTAGGAATAAATCCAGACAATACAGTGGCATTATGTTTACGAGGGTGTACTCTCCTCATGATGAAAAGTTATGAAGGATCTCTTACAGATTTGAATAAATCATTAGAAATAAATCCAAACGATTCAATAACATTACGTTTACGAGGGTATACTCTCCTCATGATGAAAAGTTATGAAGGATCTCTTACAGATTTAAATAAATCATTAGAAATAAATCCAAACGATCCAATAACATTACGTTTACGAGGGTATACTCACCTCATGATGGGAGGTTATGAAGAACCTCTTACAGATTTGAATAGATCATCAGAAATAAATCCAAATGATCCAATAACATTACGTTTACGAGGGTATACTCACCTCATGATGAAAAGATATGAAGGATCTCTTACAGATTTGAATAAATCATTAGAAATAAATCCAAATGATCCAATAACATTACGTTTACGAGGGTATACTCACCTCATGATGGGAGGTTATAAAGAATCTCTTACAGATTTGAATAAATCATTAAGAATAAATCCAAACGATCCAATAACATTACGTTTACGAGGGTATACTCACCTCATGATGGGAAGTTATGGAGAATCTCTTACAGATTTGAATAAATCATTAGGAATAAATCCAAACGATCCAATAGCATTACGTTTACGAGGGTATGCTCACCTCATGATGGGAAGTTATGGAGAATCTCTTAAAGATTTAAATAAATCATTAGGAATAAATCCAAACGATCTAATAGCATTACGTTTACGAGGGTATACTCACCTCATGATGGGAGGTTATGAAGGACCTCTTACAGATTTAAATAAATCATTAGGAATAAATCCAAACGATCCAATAGCATTACGTTTACGAGGGCACACTCATCTCATGAAGGGGATACGTGAAAAACCACTCGTATATTTAAATGAATCACTAGAAATGGATGCAATGGCATTATTGTTACGAGAATATACTCACCATACGATGATTAGCTATGAAAAATCACTTGTGTATTTTAATAAATCACTAGAAATAGAACCAAGCGATGCAATAACATTACGTCTACGAGGGTATATCCGTCTTATAATGGAGAAACATGAAGAATCACTTACAGATTTGAACAAATCCTTAGAGATAGATCCAAATAACGCACAGGCATTAAGAATACAAGTGGCTACTTACGTTGCAATGGGAATATATAAAGAAGCACTTGCATATTTAAATAAATTGCTAAAAACAAGGCCAGATGACGTAACAGCATTATGTTTACGAGGCAAGACTTACCGCGCGATGACCAAATATGAAGAATCACTTGCAGATTTAAATAAAGCACTGAAAATAAAACCAAACGATGAATGGGCATTAAGTTCACGAGGCCACACTTACCGCACAATGACTAAATATGAAGAATCACTTGCAGATTTAAATAAATTGCTAATAAAAAACCAAATAATAGAAACCAGACTGTTTCTATGTAGTAAATGCCATTGTGTTATTTACAATAAGGAGTATTTCTGCGAAACTTGCCTCTTGAAATTAAGTCCATCTGTTAATGAATTCTTAAAAAATCAAGGTGATGAAGCAGATCGTCTACGTTGGATTCCATATGAGGCGTTCGTTAATATCGAACACATATCTAATGGTGGATATTCGAGTGTGTTTAAAGCTGATTGGGTTAGTCTAAATGAAACAATTACCGTTGCTCTTAAAAGTTTGAAAAATTCTGAAAATGCAGATATGAAGTTCTTGAGTGAGGTAGGGTAATCTTTCTATTTCCTATTTAAAATTATTATATTAATGGTTTTTAAAAATTCACTCTACATAACAATAGATTGAATGGCATAGGAGATGCACGAATTTTAATTCCATCGTACAATGTTATGGAATTACACAAGATCCTAGGACGAATTGCTATATTATTGTTTTACAATATGCACAGGAAGGAAGCCTTCATCGTTATTTACATAATAATTTTAAGGGAATAACATGGGAAAATAAAATTTCGATGTTGTTAGATATTGCGAATGGGTAATTGTTATCGTTCTATTGTTAACTTAATAACAATGCATTATTAACATGCCGTTTGATTTCTTTTATAATAGCTTAAAAGTAATTCATGATATGAATTTAATACATCGTGACCTACATAGTGGAAACATCTTATTAAAGATACATTATGAAAACAGGCCATACATTGGAGATTTGGGTCTATGTCAACCAGCGGATAAACCATCTGACGATGATTCAATATACGGAGTTATTCCTTACATGGCGCCCGAATTATATTTAAATAAATCATTTACGAAGGCTTCCGACATTTATAGTTTTGGAATGCTTATGTGGGAAGTTACAACTGGCTGCAAACCATTTTCTAAACAATTGCATGATGAATTTTGGATAAATATTATACGTGGATTACGCCCAGAAATTAGCCTGGATACTCCAGAATTCTTTAAGGATTTAATGAATCGGTGTTGGGAAAAAGATCCGAAAAAGAGGCCAAGCATTGATGATATAATTCAAATTTTAAGAAAATGGCATTTAGAAGGTTTTGATAAGGAACAACTTATATTAGCGGAAAAATTAAGAGTAAAACTATTATCCGAAAACAAGTTATTCGATAACCATAGTATACATCCGAATGCAATTTACACAAGTCGACGATTTGATAGATCTTTTTTCTTAAAATCAGGAACCAACCCCTTAGGAATCACAAGTAACCTTATCGATTACGTTTGGAAAGAGACTGATGTAAAGTAAGTGAATTTATTTTCTTACATGCCATATATGCAAAATGGAATGTTTTTAGCAATTCAGAAATAATTCTTAGAATTTCTAGGCCTATTAAGCATGAAATTGATGAGAAATTTCATCTCGACTGTAGTGGTAATGTTTAAAAAAATTATCTTTTTTTTTACTCATAGAATAACTTGGTTTATTGTTTATACTGTATGTCAATATTTTATCTATTTAAAGGAAGAAAATATAGAAAACAGAATGACACTTCCCGAGCATTGGTTGATGAGAACTCCGAAGAAGGTAAAGAACATACTTTCTTATTTAAAATCGTGCGATTATTCCTAACAAAAATATTCTACTTAATATTTTAGATTGTACTAGTAAAGAAGTAGATCTTGATATAATGAATTTTAACAATTAGCTTTTTAACTCGCAAATTTTTTTATATTATATTTTTATTCATTTATATAATTCATTTATCTTTAATTATTGTGATATTTAAATATTCATTTAAATATTTCATCTATATTTGATTGTTTGTAATATTTAAATATTCATTTATCTGTCTTTAGTTATTTATAATATTTAAATATTCATTCCATTTATATTTATACACTTATTAAGAAAAGATGTAATTCAATTAATACGGTATATTAAATATTCTCAATTACTATCTCTTTGATTAATTGAAAGACATATAATATAAACATTAAAGAGCAATTTACTTTATTGTCAAGTTCATTCTTGAGTTTTCCTTTACCGCATCATCACTTCTTACCAAAAATCCTGGCTTTCATAACCTTTTCCACTATTCTAAATGTTAAACTAATCCGTGTATCTCTTTCTAATAACAGAGTGTCTCCATCATCCGTATCTATATCTTTTTCATTATTTTCATCTTCATTACTAGTTATAATGTTCTTTTGTCTTCCTCGCTTTTGCAGCCTTTGTTGATAATACTCAGTAAGTTCAAGATTCATAACATTTGATTCTACCAGATTATCGGTTTTCCTTTCCTGAATTCCGTGGAGGTATTTTTTGTATAAGTCATGCTTTAGAATTAGAAGACTAAGTTTAAAAACGCGAATTCGTAAATTTCTAATATATCTGATCATGTTCATTTTAAAAAGTAAGCATGTAGTTGTCGTTAATGCATACCTCCGAGGTTCGAGCAGTAGCGAAAATTCAGGAGTGTCGTAATTAACACCGGGCTGATTTGTTGATGATGAAGCGTCGATGTGCTTATGAAAACATAGTATTGTATGTGATTTTAAAGAAACAGTGGCTATTGTTGGAAAGTAGAATGGTCCATCTTCGTGAGGCTTTTGAGGATGCAATTTCACGTGATAGTATTGGAAAAACAAGAGTGAATCGAAAGTTCTTGGAAGTAAAACCATTCCTACTTAACGGTTCCCTTCACACTCACCATAATCCCTTGACCAGAAAGATACTCGTTGATCAAACAATGATTTGGTAAATGGAATTTTTCGCATTCGGAAAATATATTAAGTTTAGTAAACCTCGGAAATATGGTGTTAGTCAGCCATGAGGGTAACGGTTCGGAGAGCATTCCTCGCTCTGTTGGGATTCCGCCTTTCTCAAGTAAAAAAGAAGTACGGTGAGTGCAAAGTGGAAAGACATGTGTAAAGAACTGAAAATCCGATTCGCTATCTTACCCCAATTTTGTAATCTAAGATTGCACAAGAAATGAATACGTAGTGTTATCCAAACGAGAAAAGAATCGCAAAGAAATCGTCAAGTGGAATTGCTGCATACCTTCTATTTTTCAACGTGACCCATTTTGGTTTAGGTGCTGAATAGATCTGTAAGGAACAAAGTATGTAGGATGGGAAAATGAAATAACCCCAATGAAAAATCATTGCAATTAATTGAATTCAATCCGCAACAATGCTGACTTTATCCAAGATATTCTGCTCCTCCTGTGCATCAATAAACTCTTTGATATAATAGGCGCTGTTTATGGATTTCACCCGATATTCATTCAATGAATCCAACTCTTTAAACTCATCCCTGGTGCTCATCGTAATATGTATTACTGTAGAAAGAATTGGGGTTTTTTTTTCGTCTATGGTTTTTTTTTCCTAAATAAATGAATTCTCTGAAAAAGTTTCCATAATTGATCAAGTGGCGCATCATTGTGTGTATACGGAATGGTACGGAATTGGTTTCAGTCACAAAACAATTTATGTTACTAAATAAGGCATCCATAAATCAATATATACTGTATCTATTGTTATTAGCGAAATTCATTATCCTGATATCGATTTATTTCAGTGGCGAACTAATATTACAATTTAAAAGAATCAAAACAATATGGTTAAAGTGAGATGACATCCGAAACATTCGTTTGGCATTGGCAAGCCATTCTCACACTATGACATTCGAGATTTAGCAAAATAAAACATTTGCGGAATCCGGAGAGTGCAAGGGAGCAGGTCGATTAATATCTTGATCATATTTGTAAAACCTTCCAATCACCTCATCTAACCCAACGACCGATAGGTTCTGCGCCATCTCTATTTTCTTTAACGCCAATGTGTTGCTCCTTTCAATAAGCTTAAAATGTCTATACATATCACCGGTCATCTCAATTCGATTTCGCCGCTTAAAATAATAAAAGTAATGAACCTTAAATAACACTGTATCATTGTTTCTGTCGTCATTGTCATCCCTGTCTACATCGATTTTTTCAGAATCAAGTAAAAGAATATCACCTTCGCGTAACACTTCTGGACCAAATATTATACTCTTGTAATGTTCCGACTGTCCTATTTCCTGCGAATATTCCAAATTTGAACTGTTCTTTCTTCGGGAGGATGAAGAAAACAGATAGTAGGAATCCATTGCACAGCACATCGAAGACCTAACTTTCACGGAGTCCAAAGCCTGAATAAATTTTGATACAAGATCCTTACTTCGTGCGGCATTCTCAAATGTACTTAAGAA
Source organism: Acaulospora morrowiae (assembly GCA_910591835.1). Lineage (NCBI taxonomy): Eukaryota > Fungi > Glomeromycota > Glomeromycetes > Diversisporales > Acaulosporaceae > Acaulospora > Acaulospora morrowiae. The sequence continues at coordinate 6,298 of CAJVPV010001468.1, read as the reverse complement.
TTTATTTGGATTAAGAGCTCGCCACGGGAGTATGGCTTTCTGCCTCAAAATCTTATGATTATTCAACGAGTATATCATCACCTTATATAGAATAAACTTATCCCTAGCATTTCTTTCCCGGCTCCTTATGAGCGCTGGCCAATGAGTTAATAAAGATTCAGCGCATTTAACTGGCTGATTCCAAACGCGCCGGATGTCCACCCATACAATTTCATTACGACGATACATTTTCTCATAATATTTGGATTCTTGACAAACGTCAAGACATAGGAGAGAATCATCTGAATCTAGCCTTTTCGACAAACGTTCTTCAACATTTCTTAATCTCGCTTGTACTAATTCGTCCAGGTTGCTCGAAGTGCTTGAAGAAGAGAGCTCGCCCTCACTGGACGTCTCTTCCGAAAAATCGTACATGTTTTTTGAATACATATGACATTCAGAACCTTCGCTATCCGAAGTTAGACACGGTGATGAGAGTATTTCGTGTATTTCATCTGTATCTGATATATCCGATTCAGCATGGTCATCACTTGATGAATCAAAATTTTGCTTTCCTGATGAATACGAAGAATCTGAATTGTGTCTTTCATCCGTGGGTGCATCAAAATTAGCCTCAAGTGGAGCCGATGCGTTGTCATTGCTCGCACCATCTTCAGCTTGTATGATCATAGGAGTGGAATCGTCTTCTTCCTGTGATACAATTCTAGTCACAGGGCTCGGTAGGCCTTTTTCCCTATTCGATATACAATATTTGCAATGGCATGCAATGAACTTGTCGGATGCAAGCCATAAAAGATGTTCTTCGAATTCATGTGGCGAACAAAATTTTGAGGAACAAGGGCTACCTGCAAATTTTAGGTAAATCAATAAGCACCAATTTCTATAATGAATCAACAAAGGTATGTCACTTACCAAACAGATAAGTATCGCGCCTAGTGATCTCACCGTTTTCTACTTTTCGAAGACGGTCAAACAATGCATATCCTTGAGGTAGTAATGCCAATTTACCTATTCACAAATAATCAATTTATATTTTAATGATCTTGTTACAACCATCAAATGAGTTGCATTCTTTTCAAGACTACTTACGATTGGTAATTTTCTTGTCAGATCCATCTTCCAATGCTCTTGCCAGAACCTCACCAACCTTTGTAGCATAAAGATTACATTTTCTGTCATGCCCGGTAGTGCGCTGAAAACAAACAATATATCCGTTTCGATCTTTAATTGGGGAATCCGATGGCCACATCGATGATTTTGCATCTGTGCAGGTAACGGTGAGGCCAATGCTTGAGATTATCACGTTGGGAAAGGTTCGTCCATTAGTTCTTTTGGCGGCTTTAGACTTTGACATATTTTCAATGATGAGATAGGGATTGACGCGAAAATTATAAGTAAGGGATGCTAAAAAAGTAAAGAATCTAAAAGTATAAACATTAACTTACAAATTAATTGTCTTGTTCTTTAATTTTGTAAACTCCTCAAATCAACATTAGTCATCATATTATTTTTGTAAAAAAACCTCGAGTCCTTTTTATACTTGAGTCATGTGACAATAATCTTTGTTAATAACCGATCACATGATAAATAATTTGCAGCACAACAAAAAAAACGCGTCCTGTTTCCCTCAGCTGATAGAAGTGACAAAATGGGAGTAAAAACCGCAAATCGATCAACGATTTATCTCAAGGGTTCTACAAAAATTATCGTCGAATTTTTCGGTATTTATAATTCGGAGTCAAAATTTACGCCTTTTTTTCTAGAATATCTTATTAACGATACCCATCATAAAATTCAATTCAAACGACAGAGTTCGCCATAAATAGGTATGTATGGTTCACACATTTCAAAAATAAGCGCCTCTCAAAATCAAAGCTAAAATTTTTTGATCGCTTAAAACAGCATCTTATACCAAAGAGGAATTTATTTTTCGGAAGACTTTAAATTTGTCAAAAAATATGGGGTTACTTTGGTGATGACAATTGACGATTCGTTAAAGCTATACTTGAAGAGACTCTTGCCTCAAGTTGAATGTAAATGTTCTTATTTCTGTGATCTTAAGCAGTTCTTTTGGTTGCGAATCTCACCGACTCGTGTTAAATTCCAGCTTGGTTGATGGCAGGAAAAATCCAGAAACTCGTGTTGGCCATCCTAGATTTGGACTCTCGCGAAACACTCGAAAGATGGCAATTCGATATACAAGTCATAGATGATAATGATTCTTCAAAGTACAAATTCTTTTATTTTCCTTTTTTAATGATTGGATCAAAATTAATGCGTCATCTATGGCAGGGGCAGCGCGTCAGCAAAGAAAAAAGAAAAAACGGAGAAACAGATTCAAACTGAAATCCGTGAAATTATTCGTCAGATCACGTCAAGCATTACATTTCTACCAACACTGACAGACAAATGTAAGCACCGCCCGTTAACATAGTGAAGAATATAATCTGTGTTTACATGTTTGTATATTAAATGTTAAATTAGGTACTTTTAACATCTTGGCGTATACTGATCGGGATGCCGAGGTGCCAATCGAATGGGGTGATTCGGATCCTCACATCATTGAAAATGCTGAACAAGTGCGCCTTAGGTCCTTTTCGACGAACTATCATAGAGTTGATGCTATGGTTTCGTATAAGTTGGACGAAGACCTATAAACTCGAGTGTGAATAACTAGGACAACTGCACATGAAACAGCTTTCTTTTTAACTGCAAGATTATGGATCGGTAGCATTGATAATGTAAGATCTTTTTGTTTTCAAACACTAATGTTTTTACTTGAGGTCACGGCAAATTTAGACTATTAATTAAAAGATAAAAAATAAAAAGAATATATAGCATGAATGCAATAGTAAATTAAATGTGCATAGCATATACTATATTTTATGAAATCAAACACATATCTATATGTATACCGTAATTTATTTTTATTTTATTTTAAGTTTTATATACTTTACATACTTTATATAGTTAAAATTGTTTTCAGTAAAATTTTCTAGAATTCATAATCACAATATCAGAAATAAAATATACAGTATATTCAACAAACAATTTAAAAAATATTATTATTTATATTATAATGAAATAATTAAATTTCATAATCATTTGGTTTTAGTTTAAACAAAACAAAGATATTCTTTTTATTATCTTCAAGTTGCTTAATCTATTGATTTTTTAATTAAAGTATTATATTATTTTAAAGTTTAAAAAATCTTGAAATTCTTATAAATTTATTTACAAAATATACTTAAGTAAAATAATATATAATGTATGTATGTATACAATAAGTTATATGTTGTTTTTGTATTATATAATTTTATAAAGATTTAAAGATTTTTTAAAAAAAATCAATAAAATAAAATATTTGTTTTATTTTACTAGATTTAATGTTTTTTTTTGTTAATACTTTTTTTAATACTTAAAAAACAATTAAATAATACCTTTTTCTTATAAATTTTTTTAAATATTTTTGAATCTAATAATATAATAAATATTAGATAATTTGATTAATTGCAAATAATTATAATGAATTTTATTTTATCAATTTAAATTTTGAAATTTTTTAATTAAAATTTATTTTTATTTTTATTTATTTTTTTAGATTTATTTTTAAAAAAAATTATAAAAATATAGTTGTTAAAATAAAAATTTCAAATTTGAAGATTCATTTTTAATTTTTATTTCTTAAATTGTAATGTGGACAAATTTGTTTGCATATTTAAAATTTTTATAAATTTTTAAATATTAATTTTTATAACTTACTTATATTATAAAAAATATAATTTCAGATATTCTTTATTAACTTTATTAAGTAAAAAATTAAAAATTTATTAAAAATTTTTAAAATAAATAACTTTAAACTTTGTGTTTAAAATTTTAGTATAAAAATTATATAAAAATAAATATATATTTAAAATAAAAAAATTATCTTATTTCTAATACAAGTTAATATTTTTATAATTAAATTATAAAAATTATAATAATTAAAGTTATTATTTATAAATAATTTTACAAAACTATTTATGAATTATATAAACTTTAACTTAAAGAATTTTTAAATTTGTCTAAGATTAACTTTTATTAAAAAAAATTATTTTAAAAATTAAAAATTTTGCTTATAATGAAACTTTAAATTTTTATTAAATAAATAAAAAATAAATACCATCAATAGATAATATATAATTAAAACTAATATTATATAAATTTTTAGAAAAATATTTAAATTATTTAAAAAAAATAAATAAGAAGTAACTTTTTAATTAAAAATTTTTAAATATTATTAAAAAAATATCTTATAATTTAAAAGATAGGTATTGAACTAAAAACATATATTTGAAAATTTGAAAATACTATTTATTATACTATTAATTTATAAATAATTTATTATTTATTAATAAAAATATTTATAAAGTTATATAAAATTATTAAATAAATAATAATAATATATATATATTAATTGATTAAGAATATTAAATATAAAATTTTTATTAATGATTATATATCTAACTAATATATCAAATATCTTTACAAACTAGACTATTATTATTTTAGATATAAATTAATATTATTTAGTAAATATTATTTTCAATATTATTGATTTCTCTTAAGTCAAGCCAACTACTTTAATTAATTAGTTTATATTAAAAAATAGACCTATATTAGATAAAACTTATTAAGAATTTTAATAATTTGATTCAGTTTTCAATTTTTTTTTTTAATTTTACAATCAGGTTGATATTGTTTATTTATTAAATTATAAAGAACCATTACAAGTAAAAAATACATACAAAATATAAATTTTCTTGATCCAACTTACCTGTCAACAGCTGAAGTTTCTAGATACAATTTATGGAGATAATATTATTCTTCTAAAGGATAGAATTAAGATCCTAAACTTCCAATAGGATCAAAACCTGCAGATCACCTCTATAGTCATGACCATAAACCCAAATTGTGTTACCTTCTCTTATAGTAACTATGCAAGAAACTATGCAAGAGAAAAAAAGAATAAAAAAGTAATTTTTTGAAGAAATAAAAAGAAAAAAAGCTATCATTTATTTTAACTATTATTGAAGAGATTATCTTTATGAACTTCAAAACCCAAGCTTCTCATGATTTCTTACTTCTTATCACCTATAGCCATTCAAACTGTTTAATTTTTATTGGAGTAGTTGATGTCCAAGAATATTTAAGGATACTTCCAGAAGAGTATTTCTTGAGACTTTATACTTGAAGACTTCTAATCAGAAAGAATGTTAGTTTTCTATTATTTATTTCCTTTTCAAGTCATGTTTTCTGGAATTATTGTTTCATTCAACCAGTAGATAGTTTCAAGATTTCTTTCTTTAACTATTTTTGGAATAAATATTGATACTTCAACTTGTTACCAGATTGAAATAGAACCTAGATTTTGTTACTACTTCTTGTCCTCAAGAAAGAATAGAGAAGAAAATAAGAAAATAAAAAGATAAAAACAAAAAGGGATCACTTTTTTTCTACTCACAACTTCAACTTCACTTAATACTTTCATATTACTTCTTTAACTAAAACTTATCCAACTCTTTTAAAAACTAATCATATTATCAGTTTGGTATTATATGACTGGAAACACATAAGGAGTATATGTCTTGTTTACTTTTTCTGTGGCTGATGTGATTAATCAATCTGTGATCTTGATCAATTATCTTTTTGAAAATCCAGTGTGACCAAAAAATTCAAGGTTAAACTGAAGTAGGCAAAATTTCTTAGAAAAACCAAAAAAAAAGGAAGCATGCTTGAAAAAAAAGAAGTAGGAAGTCAAAGAGAAGATAGGAAGACTGGAGACTTTTTTATTTTTGTTTTTTTAGATTTTTGAATCTTTTGGAGGTCTTTAGAAGATATTTTTGCTTGCCAGTTTTCTTTCTATAAAGGTGTTCTTGTCATAAACCTTTTAGATAAGTTTCTTATATTTAGTCACAAAAATAAAATAGAAGTATGTTTTAAAAAAGAAAAATAAAACAAGTGGTAGTTTCTGCTTGCTCTGCTGGTTAGAAAACCAGTGTTGTTAAGGAGAGTGTATAGATTTTATTATTATAAAGACATAAAATCTTTTAAGAATATCTGTTTTTGGAGTTGACAAAAGGATTAGTGAAAAGAATTTTATTTGATTTAATTTTTAATTCTCAAGTTTATATTAAATTTAATATATAGGTTATAACCTATTATTATTTTTCAAATCTTATATACAGTGTGTAACAAAACTTTTTGGAATTTTATTTACGTGACATAAATGTGAATAACTTTTTCAAAACAAAAGCAA
>CAJVPV010001467.1:0-15791 GCA_910591835.1 Acaulospora morrowiae | reverse complement strand
TCCACGCCTCTTTCGACGTTACACGATCGGCGATCGCGACGTAGCGACAGACTCGCCGTTATCACCCCCAACAATAGAAGGTAAGTAAATTATTTATTTTTATTTATTTTTTTTTTTATAACCAGAAGATAAATAAATTATTTAATATAATATTTTTTATTAATATTCAATAATTTAATTTATAGGTGAAGGAATAGTTGGTACAAATCAGTTACGTGAACGTTATTTACCTCAAGTTTTTCAAATTAAGATAAAAAAATTGAAATATATTTTTCAATCTCAATATATTTCTATTATGATTGATGAAACTACGGATACTTGTGAACGTAATGTTGTTAATATTTTATTTAGTTTTCAAAATCAAACGAAATTAGTAAAAACAGATTATTTAGACCGTATTAACTATATTACTATTTCTCAATTAGTTATATCTACAATGAATTATTATAATATTTTTTTACAAAATGTTATTTTTTTTATTAGTGATAATGCTTCTTATATAAAAAAAGCTTATACTGATATACTATTTTCCTTAATGCCACAACTTAAACATAATTATTGTTTCACTCATATTTTTAGTTTAATTGGTGATTGTTGGATTTATTTTGATAAATTTGAACTATTAACCCTTATAACTTCTTATATTAAAGATGCTTTTTTAAACTCAACTATTCGTAAAAGAAGATGGTTACATTTTCTTTCTACAAATATTAATTCCTTTTTAAATTTTTTTGAAACTCCTATTTCTTAATCTTTTAATGAAAATATTATTCTGCAACTACCACCTTTATTTGTAAAAACACGATGGAATAGTTGATTTAAATTTATTTTTTGGTTGAAACCTTATTTTTTTCATTTTTTTCAATTTTTTATAAAAGAAAATACATTTAACGATCTACCAAAATCTGTAAAAAAATTGGCAACAATATTATCTAATAATGAATTAACAATTGAAATAATAATAGAGTTTATTATTTTAAATGCACAACAGTAAGTAAAAAATAATTGATTTAATTTTTATTTTACTTTATAATTAATTATTAATAAATTATTAGATTGATTGAAGATTTGGAATTTTTCAAAATACGTAATAAACCTGTAGCACCATATGTATTTTCACAAATAAATCAAACTAGTATGATATTACAAGCAAGTATCAATAATCCTCCATTTAACACATTTATGCGAAACAAAATTCAAGAAAAAAATTTAAGCTTTATATTTTTTAAGTCAATTTTTATTGATGCTTTTAAATTAACATTTAATAAGTTTACAAAACATATAGATAATCATTTAGCATTACAACTTTTTAAAGCTATTAGATATTTTAATCCTAATTTTATTCACAATTATATTATTCGACAAAATATTGAGCTTTATTTTATTATAAAAGAATTTAAGAACATTACTAATGAATTGTTAAACAAGTGAGATATTTATTGTAAGTTAGATGAAGAACTAAATAATATTTTAGACTTAGATCGATATTGGAAAAAAAAATCTAAGGACTTACTATATCTTTTATGAATTGCTTTATTTTATATATGGTTATCTATTTTGGGTGTAGATGTTGAATGTAGTTTCAATAATTACAAAAATATTTTAAGTGATAGATATCATTCACTTTCAAAAAATTTACTTTCGATGTTAAATTTACTTTATTTTAATAGAACTACTTAATCCGTTAGATAGTATATTAGTATATACAATAATAAATCAAAATTTATATCTAGGGCTCCTAACAATACCACTTCAATACCACTTTGATACCAGTTCGATACTTAAATTTACTATAAAAACATATGAGTAGGTTATAACCCATATATTAAATTTACTATAGATCGGTACTATTTCGATACCAGTTTGATACCAGTTCGGTACTTTTTCGGAGCCCTATTTATATCAATATGTACTGTATATAATTTCTTATTTTTAATTACATTAAAATCACATAATTTGATATTATCACATCATACAAAATGCTTTTTAAATCACATAAGTTTGGATGCTCTAATATAAACCTGATGGTTTTTGTGCTTCAAAATTAGCATTACATTATCAATTATTATAGGTGATTTGAAAAGAAATGTGACAAGTTAACAATATATAGACTATGCCTACAAAACAATACACATATTTTTTTTTTTTTAAACTGCTAAGGCGAGACAGTACTCTAGTTTTTATTAATATAATTAGGTTATTACATATGTTACATATTTAAATTTTTAAGCTATACTAATATTTTATATTAACTAGAATCTACCTACAGGTGTAACCCATCCGGGTATTGTCTGCCACCCTGCTTGCTTACCCAAGTATTTACCATTCGCTTTTTCTTGTCTTTTAACTCATTTCTAATTGTAATTTTCCATCTTTCTTGGGTTACCCAAGAACAGATAAGGACTTTTTGCTGTTTTAGGCTGCCTTATCCAGCATGAGTAACCATCAAGGCCGATGTATTACTGGATTGGATCTGGACTTCTTTTCATAAAGGAGCAATTCTTTATATCTATAGGGAAGTAATTGTCAATTCTTTTTGTTTTTTATTTTTGGAACTGATAATCTTACACTTCTTTGCTGTTTCCGGCGATCGTTATATCACCAACCGGATGATCATCACACCACAACACCTTTTTTCTTGATAGTCACAATCTCATTGCCTGTGGGATCTGCATGTGAATCGGCTTGTATTGAGAAACAACACTTAACAGGTTATGGTGCCAGATACTATTTTATTCTATTCAACCACCTTCACCTGGAGTTAAACTAGTATCTTGTGATCTGACCTGTGGAGCATTAACCACTGTGCTATAGACCCACAGATCTAAACAATACACATATTAATTTATCTGATTAATATATTTATTTAAAATAAATTATCTGGAATATTTTTGAGAGCTAGTACTTTAGACTTTATTTTATTATCTCCAAGGGCTAGTAATATTTTTTATAGCATAGTTATAAGTCTTTATCTCTACTTTAGTTTCTATATACAGTTATTTTATCCAACACAAAAACCTCCTCAGTACAAATAGAATTTATTTATTTTTCAACATCTACTTCAATCTCAATCAGATTGGATACTGATAACTATTTTATTGAAGAATAATAGCAAATAAGATGTTAAAAACCATCTATTCCAATTTCAATTATGACTGGATATGGACAACTTCTTAATAGAAGTGATGAATAGGATATATATATATTAATGTATTAATAAATAATGAGAAAAAAAATAAATGTCTGTTTATTCAATAAATATGTCTTGTTTTATTCATCTAATTTCAGAGAAGTGTCTCAATTGAGTCTAACTATTAGAAAATTATCTATTGCCTTAGTAAAATCAAAAACTACAAATTCTTGATTTTACAAAAGTTTATCAATTATTTTGGATGCTTTTTTTGGATTATTTATATATTGTCATATGATTCTATAAATGTTATCTCTAGATCCACTTCCTCAAAATAGACATAAATATGAGATATTTTCACAAATAATTTTAGGTATTTGTATATATTTCTGTAATATATATATTGGCAGATATTTTGATACTAATCACTAATGAAGTAAGGAATAATTCATTCATGTACTTTTTTTAATTTGACACATAAATCTTTAAATATAACAACTGTACTTTGCTCTGAAAAGAATTTAGTTATATCTGGAATTTTATTTAGAGATATTCTTTTGAATATAACATTTTCTTGATATGGTTTAGGGACATTTATAAAAATTTGAAAGCTATTTTGTACAAGTTGTCATTTAGGCTCAAAATGCTTGCCTATTAATATAAGATCATTATATTTGATATAACAATTTCCTTTCTTACCTTTAAACATTCACTGTAATTTATTATCTAGTATAAGATTAAGTATTATATTGATTTTTCCACTACTGGATCCTCCACATACCAGTAATTTGAATAAACCCTCTGGTGAATATTTATTATTTTTTATTTGTTCTGAGAAATTGTTAGACATTTTATCAATATTGTATACAAATATGGGCATGCCTTTATCTTTCATTCTAATTAGAATAAGCAATATTATTCTTTATATAATAAATAATCTCTCTCTCATAATTTGCTTTTTATATAGGAAAATAAATCACAATCGAATAGAATATAAATAAGATCTATATCTTGCTCTTTGCATATATCCTACTTTTTTTGATTATATGATCTTTGTGAATCTAAGTTGGTCTTGTCATTAATGTAAAAGTGTTTTGAAACAATATTAAAATATTAAACATCTTGAAATTCAAATGCCAATTTTAATTTTTCATTATATCTATCTAATTGCATCCTATTCAGAAAATGACGATTTATAAGATCTTCAAAAATATATCTATATCTTTACTCATTAGTATAGTGGAAACAAATTGGACACCATTTGAATTTTTGCTTTTGAATTTTATAAGGTGCTTCCTATTGATGAAGTCCCTTTTTATAAAACCAGAGATATACATCAAAACTATTTATTTGATCAGTTTTACCAAGACATTTTTGTTATGATTTTCAGCATATTCATTAGCCTTAGCTATTTTATTAACAATGTAAATAAAATTAACAGATCTGAAATAAGTTTTTTCTTCTAATATACTTTGAAAAATATACTGAAGTTTTTCTAGATATATATGTATGAGCTCTTCACATACAAATATCCACTTTGGAGGATATTCATTATCATCACTTTTGAAATAATATAAAACTGATTCATTCTTCATTATAAAAATTTTGCAGATTTTATGAAGACTTGATAAAAATGTTGAGTTCATGGCTTTTTTTTGATTTTTCATATCACCTTTCCACTCTCCATTAGATAATAAATAACAGACTGTATCATCTTTCTTTAACCTATTCTTCTTATATTTTTCAACCAGACACTTATATTTTGTAGATGGTCTAGATTCTACTGATTCTAGTTTAATAGCTTTTGCTGGAGCCAATTCCTATTTTGATGAGCTTGGAGCTTGAATAAGATGTATTGAATAATTGTTTAGGTAATTAATAATCTCTGACAAATACTTAACCCACTCTCTTATTAATTTAGGATTCAAAGTTAGACTTTCAACAGCATATTGGACTTTATATAATATTTTTACTAGAGTTTTATTAAATCCTTTTACAATAGCCATGCCATTATAACTATACATATTAATGACTCGTATTATTACATTATGCTCTTGCATAAGCTTGAAAGTTTCATCCATAAATTCTTTATCATTGTCAGATTGCAATAAATCAGGCCAAGTAAGAGAGATATTCAGATTGTCATAAATTTTCTTAAATGCCTTAACTACTTCTGAACTGTTCTTTAAAGTTAGAGGAATAATATATTTAAAATAAGATATAATGTCTATAACAGTAAATACTCATTTATATGTCCTTTTATTAATGGTATTATTTGTAAAGTGCAACAAATCACACATATATATGCAGTTTGAATATGAAATTTTTCCATAATTTACTCATGGAGTATTTTTCAATAACAAAGCATACTTTTGCCATTTATTTTAATTATGCAACTATTTATAAACTTTTTTATATAAGAAATTATATTTTTTATCTTTAACAACATTATAAAATTTTTGAACATTGAAATGATAACCAGTAGGTCAGTAAAAAAGCAATTTACAAATTAAATTTAATTCCTTATCTGGATCAATTCTAATAATAGGCTTGCTTAATTTATGCAAAGCATTGTTATAAGTGTTGATAGTACTATTTTTATATTATTATTTTATAGTATTATATTACTTTATTATTTCTATTATTAGTTATTTAACATATATAGCATAGCGAGTAGATATAGCATTTCTGCCGAATATGACTGATTAGCCTAATCGATCTGATCGACCTGATCAGCCTGATTAGACAAAACAGTCTGAATGACCTGAGCGATGTAATCAAAAATATCAGGCATATCTGACTGAACTGGCATATCTCATTACTTATTTATATATTAGTTTCATATGTTTCAAACATGTATAAATAGGACAGCTGTTCTTCTCAACTGTCTAAGAAATTTCCTAACTCTTCCCAACTCTCTCTAATAAAACCTATCTTGAACCCATAATCAAATCACTGTACCTCTTGCCTTGGAAATAAACCTTGCCCAATTCCTTTACCTTACCAATACTAATATATTATAACTGAAACTATTTTCCTCTAAATTAAGTGGTTTCCTGTTACTGTTGTCTGTTGATCTATTTAATTTTAAGGTTTATTAAATAGATTAACAGCATGGTCTAAGGATCTACTTATTTTCGATATATTTTACTATAGCAATAAACTATGTTTTAGCAAAACCAAGAGATAAGTCAATATAATATATTGTAAAAATGGCTATGACATTTCAGAGACTCCAACCTCCAATCGAAATTTTCATATGTTAGCTTCTAATCAGAAGTTAAAGCTAGAGCAAGCAAATTGAATTTTGAAAGATAAACTCTCTAATAAAATTTCAATCAATAGATTGAATGAAATATATAAAAGATCTGGAATATAAATATATCTAGTATGAGAAAGAAATCCAATCTCTCAATAAAAAATTGGAATGGCTTGAGAATGCTTTAGAGAAAAAAAAGGCAGAGTTGAGATTGAAGATATCATCTCTTAAAAAAAGCTTATATCAAGCCAAAAAGGAAATCCAAGGTAAGATATCTTATATCAATAATATAGAGAAGCAATTACAAGAATCAGAAGAGTGGGTTCAAAATCTAAGGCATAAATTCAAAGTTATTTTTTTAAAAAGAAGCTCTTCAAGTTTATATAATTCAGAAGAGAAAAATATAGATATGGCAAATCTTGATCTTTTTATATAAATTGAATGAGGCTTAAATAATATTAAAAATCATCTTAAAGATGATACATCAATAAATAATCCTATTAATGTTATAAAAGATATTAGAGATTCCTTAAATAGTATTCAGTATAATTATCAGTCTGCATACTAGGATATACAGTAGATGGTGTTATCGCTCAAAGAGATGATAACAATAATCAGATAGTTCAGCTACAATAGAATGTCAATTTTTATAGATAACAAAACACCAACCTTTAGAATTAAACCAATCAATTTATTCAAGCCTGAGATATTTTGCAAAATCAAACCAATCAACTTGTTCAGAAGTGAGATACCTTGCAAAATCATGTCAATCAACTTATACCAAAACAAAATATCTTGCGGAATTATGTCAATTAACTTATTATATATCTTAATAACAACTATTAAAGATATAATTTGTAAGGATGTTTATAGTATAATATTACCTTGATATTAGAAGAACAATCTAAACTTAGGCATTCTCTCAAAATTATTTATAAAAAATCTATTTATCAGTTAAAGCAAGAGCTATAACAATGCCAAGCTAATTAAGAATTATTAGAATATAATTATAATCGAATCTTTGATAAATATTACAATAAATTCAAGAATCGAAAGACAAGTCATATCAAATAGAAAAATAAGAAATGCAATTTTCAACAATTAATTTTAAATTTGAATCAACAAATTTTTGTGCTTCAGAATAATCAACCTATAAATAATCAATATAAAGAAATGACAAGGTATGCATTAATCTTATTTTATAGAAAAGTTGAAAAAGATTCTAAAGAATAAATTAGAGATTTTAGGCAATATTGTAAAGTATCTGGATTCAATTCATTTGTAAATACTCGAACCAAAGTAAGAATGACTTAACTGAGTCTAAATTACAAAAATTATCAATGCTATTAAACTAAAAAAAAATAAAGTCAAAAAGTAAATTGTCTTTTAAGAAAATGTTCAAATCTTATAAGACCAAACAGAAAGGTGTTTTGACTTCTAGCAAGTCCTGAAATAAATCAACTACCTTTGAGCAAAATATTTGTCAAATTTTATTAGACATGCTTAAAAAGGTTTTACTTTCACATTAGTTAGAGAAACTTAAATCTGAAGACAAATACTTAGATGCAAAACATCTTGCTTCACAGACTACTCTAGATTTTATAAATCGTCAAGAACCAATTCCAGAAATACCTGATTCAAATGAAGAAAAGAAAATACTAAACAATTCTATGGAGATAGATTTTGTCAGTCAGAAAGAACCTGACACAAGTATTGCAACTATATCATATAAAATCAAATGTTTAAAAATTTAGCACTGGTATTAGATAGTGATGCCAAACCTGCAATTGTATCAGAAGATATTGTTAAGCATATAGGCAGAAAAATAGATAAGTCAAAAAAATATGATTTCAGTGGCATTACTACTGTTCCAACAGAATCTATTAGTATTATTTATAATTTATTAATAATATTTTCTTTAGGATTTACTATATATAAAGATTTTGTAGTTGTTTGAGTTTCCAAATCAACATTAATATTCCCAAATCCACTTCTCAAAAAATATAAATATGCTATAGATTGGGGTAATGATAAAATTAAGATTCATTACAATAGAGAAAATTTTATTATTCTGGTCATTATATACAAAGTCAAGAAAATGAAATATAAATAAAAATAATTACTATGTAATCTAATTCAATGATATCTAATTATATTTTTTAATAGTCTATAATATCTAACATTAAATATTATTAAATAATTATAGAAATTATTAACAAAGCTAATTTTTATTAATATGGAATTTTTGTGTATAAGTCACAAATACTTTCGATTTCTTTATTCCAGTTGGTGGAATTAGTATTTCTTATTAGTTGTTTATGCCCTTGATTTTCTATGTATTCTATAACACAAGTATGAGAAATATAATATTTTTTTGTCATAGTGTTTCACAATATCAGGCATCTTACTTAGTGATTCCTTAATTTTTTTGATAGTCTTATTAGATAAGTATGTTGTATTAATACCATAATATTTTTTATATATATGTTCCATTTTATTAATTATGATTAATATTTAATATCTGTATATTATTGATTATTTAATATGGTTAATATACATATATTATAAAATATTAAAGGCCATCAACTTGGTAGTATACGTAAAGAGAAACTAGAAAAAAAACTATATGATGTTATCAAATTCAAAGTTGAAATTAATAAGCTTAGTAAAAAATTACAGGATAAATACATAAAGCAAATGAAGGCTTTTGATTGAGAAAGAAAGAAATGGAATTGGGATTCATTACAAAATAATACTGAGATCTAAAAGTTATGCACCCATACTTTGCAGGTCATTAATAAGCATAAGCAATTACAAAATAAAATAATAATCTTATTTTTCATAATGTACAAAAGAATATTTTTATTGTTGAATATCCAAGGCTAAGAATGTTACAAAATCCAAGAAAATCAAATTACTTGAGTCTATGATCAAGATATTGAAAAGTAAGTTATCTTCAGTTCAGAAAGATATGATTTCGATTCAAAATGACTCATTGAAAAAAGAAACTGAGATCACATTTCTCAAATCTAAAATAGTTAAATTAAAACAAAAGTTAGCTTTAAAAGTTAGTAAATTCGAATGTCTGAAATCAGAAATTATATCAAAACCTGTTGTTGGTAAAAATATCGAAAAAAATATAATCAAGAATAATGATCTAAGTAAATATTTTATATGTGGAAAAAATATGAATCCAATAGAAAAAATTGATAATAATATGTGTCTTGAGTCAAAAACTCATAGCTTATTGTAAAACAATAGCACTTATGTGTTTGCCACTGACACTAACTCTGCTGTTTTGACATATACTAATGGTGAAATTACTGAACTATTAAAAAATAATATCAAAATTATTACCAAGACAAGTAATGAAATTAATATTAGAAAAACCAACAACAATATACTTCAATAATTACTGAATATGGCTTCTTATCTTGTACAGCCAGAAAATTATAACCTCTCTTTAATCAAATCACACTCTCAAATTCTGATAGGAGAAATAAAAGCAATCCCTGCTATTGCAAGTACTTTGATGTCACTACTATTTGCATATATATTATTTACTTTATTAATTATTTCTGTTATGTGATTCGTGATATTGAAACACACATAAAATATAGGTAAAAAAGGTAATTAGCTATGGGATATATGGGTTAGTGTTACAAATCGTTAGTTGAAAAGTTCAAAATTAACCAATCAGAATTTAGGATTTTTAGTTGCAACTAGTTGATTATATTGAAAACAACTAATCGATTAGAAAAATTTTTACCAAAATCACTACTCTATAGACCTGAAGGAACAACTCTAAAAGATTATAATATTACTGTCTGCCATATAACTTAACGTTGTAATTGAGTTGTGATTAAATTATAGTTAAATAGTCTAATATAAATATTAATTGAAAAAGACGCATCACGGTTAAATTGCAATTGAGTCTCATTTAATTTTGTATAATGTGAGTGAATGATTATTTATATCTATTAATAGATAAAAAAAAATCAAAATGATGAATATCGTTAAAGTATGGTTAAAGTAGGATTGATTAAAATTTATATAAGTATATAGTAAAAATGACTAGTTTGATTACCAATAGTCATATTATAGTTAAACTATAGTTAAAAATTTTTATGTAATATGTTTCTATTATCTATAATCAAAGCATGTGTTTGAATGCAAAGTTGATCAAATAACCAACTGAAAAATTTTTTTCTAGCATATATAGACTCAAAGAGTCATGATTCGAAGAAGAAACAGAGACATGAGAAAGCTGAGCTTCAAGTCTTTGACTCATTTCCATTTTATCACCTATTGGCCTGCTTAGCAATAGAAGAGATATTTTATATATTTGAATATATCTTCTCCAAATTATATAAATCTAATGGGTTTTCATAATTATTTTTTTCAATATTAATTAATATCATATTTTTAATTCTTTTACTGAAAATTATATTTTTATTTAATAAATACCTTTTTACTTTTACAAACTTATCAAATATTATTAATACATTATTATATATAGGCTCAATTTTATTATCATTT
This sequence comes from Acaulospora morrowiae, assembly GCA_910591835.1. Taxonomy (NCBI): domain Eukaryota; kingdom Fungi; phylum Glomeromycota; class Glomeromycetes; order Diversisporales; family Acaulosporaceae; genus Acaulospora; species Acaulospora morrowiae. The sequence continues at coordinate 4,863 of CAJVPV010001467.1, read as the reverse complement.
ATATCTGATTTTCTATAACATTTGTCTAATTTCTTCAATAAATCACAATATTTTGTATTAAAATTTTTACGTCTCTTATAAAATTCACAACAAATTTCTTTATACTATATGCAGTTAATTTCAATATAATTATCTAAATCCTTTATTGAAAGCTTTGAGACAATTTCAGCAATAATATTTGGAAGTGTAAGTGGGTTATATATATACATGTTGTATATTCTCAAATATATATATTTATTAAAAAATTTTATTTAATTGTTATAGCAAAGCTAGTGCCAAAGCACATATTTTTTCTTTATCAACTATACATCTTCAACTAAACCATCTATAATTTCCTGTAAAAAATTCCAAATATCAGAAAAAAAGTTGAAACAATAGAGAGCCAAGATTGTTTTTGAAATACGAAATAATTATAATTATTGGAAAAAAGAGTAGGAGAGTATGGATAAGGTTACTTTCTTGAAATATAAATGCAATTTTGAGGCTAAAATGAAAGTATCTACTATTCTGTACAAAAAAAAATTGAAAAATAAATCTTTATCAATCATTAAATATGTGTAATTATTGTTTAAGATAATACAATTTAGTTAAGTAGTAATTTCCAAAGCAGAGAGATTGCTACATTTAACTAGTCATTCATCTCAAATAAGAAGGTTTTTGTTATCTCTTACAATAAATAAGAGAAAAAATTCAAATAAAAAATTAATAGAAGCATAGAGTAAGTAGCCAATAACTATTTTTGTATTGTATGATTTTGATCAAGATGAATTTCAGGTAAGTGTTATGTGATAGTAGACTAAAGTATTATCAGATTTTTTTAACTTTACTAGTTTTACTAATATAAGATAGTAGTATTCCAAAGTATTTTAATATAATAGTATCCAAAGGTATACTGAGACATAAAGATTTTTTTAGCTATGCAAAGTAATAGAATTCCAAAGTATTTTAACATGATAATATCTAAAGGTATACTGAGATATAAAGATATTAATTATACTAGGAAATGGAAACTGTTGGGGTCCAAAACATTATTTTAAATTAAAATAAAATTAATTTTTAAATTATTAAAATATATTTTATGTATTTATATATTTAATGTTTTCATTATGCTTATTAAACTAATTGTTTTAATTAAATTATTTATATTTTTATATTAATTTTCATATAATTTTTTTATTAATTAATATGTATAATTAATATGTATAAATTTGAATTTAACTAATTACATATATATGTTCAAGTTTTTAAATCTAGTTATAATTAGGGCTCTGAAAAAGTACTGAACTGATATCGAACTGGTATCGAAATGGTACCGATCTATAGTAAATTTAATATATGGGTTGTAACCTACTCATATGTTTTTATAGTAAATTTAAGTATCGAAGTGGTATCAAAGTAGTATCGAAGTGGTATCGTTAGGAGCCCTAGTTATAATTTTAAATATAATATTATTTATTTATTTAATAGATTTTTTAATAGATTTGGTATTCTATTTATTTTCAATAAAAAAACAATTTTTTTAAAAATTTTTTATTTTAAATACATATATTGTCTTTTGTAGAACATCTATAATATTAATGTTCTTTGATTTTTTCTAGAAGTGGTAACTTGCACATAAGTACTTGACATTTTCTATTAATTAAACATATTAATTAATCTAATGAATCAAATAATGTATTTAAATCAAATAATATAATAACGAGTCTAAATTAAATAATATAACTAAATCTAATAACTTAATAACGTATCTAAATATAATAATGTATCTAAATCTAATAATGTAGTAACTTATCTAAGTCTAATAACGTAATAACATATCTAAATATAAAAATACGAAAATGACCACTTTCTGTTCGTTGTCTCCCTTTAAGTTCTATATTTTGCTTTGGACAACAAGAAAGAGTTTAAAGATTACAAAATATAATTGACATTCAGTAGTAATCCAAAATATAATTATTATAGAAAGATATATATTATATAAAGTTATGCTTTGGGTATCTACCAAATAGAAATATCTAATATTAAAAATCAGTAGTAACCTAAGGTAAAATTATTATAGATATATAATATAAAATTATGCTTTGGATGCCTATCAAATAGAGATAACAATTTAGACCTGTGAATCCATGGTGTAATAGTTAACACTTCACAGGTTAAATTACAAAATACTAGTTCAACTTCATGTAAAGAACAGTTAAATAGAATTAATATAGTATCTGGTACCATAACTTGTAAAAGCATTGTTTTTTATGAGAAGTCACTTTACATGCTGATCCAGTGGGCATTAAGATTGTAATTTCCAGAAAAGGTGTTGTGGTGTGACGATTGTCCAGTTAGTGTTACAATTATCACTAGAAGTTGTAAGGAGTATGAGATATCCATTTTCGATGAGTAGATTTGATAATCAACCTCTAATATTCAGTGTCTTTTCTATTGATTCCTGCATGAAGTCTCTTATTCCAATCCAGTAATAAACTGACCTGATGGTATCTATCCCAAGAAGGCATCTGGCAATAAGTCCCATTCAGCATATAACAATAAGATTGTCCAAGCTAGTAAGATCCAGTTACATTTAGGCTAATAAGAAATTAAATAGTTAGCTCAACTGCAGGTGATAGTAAAGAGATTTAATCACTAATAGAGATAGCAGGTATTATATAGCTTTATTTGCCATAAAAAGGATATTATCCCTAGTGTGTCCTTCATTCCTCCTTAAAAATTCCCCCAACCCAAATAAAACAATTAAACAATTATACTTAACATCTAAGTACTAGTGGAGTCTTAACACACTAGTATTCTCTTTAGGACTACAGAAAATCATAGGGTTTACAATAGTAATACTGAACCATTTAGCTTTTACTTTTTAAATATATACATGAGTCACAATTAAATTTGTAAGACAATAATGTATTAACCTGTAAAGTATAATAAACTAAATGGCAAGACCTTATTAGCATTTCAGAAAAAAAAAAAAAGTAGAGATAACAATTTGGTAATACATGCTTTAATTTTAATCAATATTTGAGTACAATATGCAAAGTTAACAATTGCTAATGATTCGACACATAGTACCTCATCATCAGATGCTTTGGTATATTATCGGATATGTTAACAATTCGATATTACATGTCTCATTATTGATCAATACTCAAGTGCATTATAGCAATTTGGTATGTAATGCCTTATCATTAAGTGATATTCAAATGAATTATGTGAGCTAACAACTGCTAACAATTTGGCACTACATGCCACAAACCTGGCTCTTATTAAGGAATTAACCAAAAGCTAAGGGTGCTACATATCCAGTTCAGATATAGCCCTCACATTAGGTTCACAACTAAATGCATCATCAACATATCTTTTGCCCATATAGCCTAGCAGAGATTTTTTTCCTGAAATAAATGACATGGGAGATGTTCTCCTTACCTCATATATGCAATACCCCTATAGCATTCTTGCATCATTCTTGTGTCACCCATGCATCAAATGTGCAGCACTCGTGCAAACAAATTCATAGTAAAATTTCTGTATATTTAAACGATCAATTTTTATTTCAAAAATCAAAAATTGAAAGTTACAATTTAGTATTTAATAAAAAAACCGGAGTTTAATATTAAAAAATAAAATTAAGCTTCTAATTTAGCATTTAATAAAAAAGAAAGTTATATTTAGCATTCAATAAAAATAAAATAAAATTTTATAAAGAAATAAAAAAAACAGAAATAAAAAAAACAAAGAATAAAATTAAAAAATTAAAAAAATTAAAAAAAACAAAGAAATATAAAGAAATAAAGAAATATAAAAAAATATACCTATGGGTTTATAGCATAGTGGTAATGCTCTATAGGTCACTGGAAGAAGGTCTAGAGTTCAAACCCATCTGGTTACAAAAATTTATCCTCTTTATAATTGGTTGACTGGCTTCCAATACATGTTGATCCAATCAGTCAAAAATTATCTATCAAATCAAGCTAGGTTGTATGAAAATGGAACCTCTGGTCTTTCTGACAATTGTGAGCTGAAAAAAACAAGTTGAAGCAAGAAAAATTGCACGAGTCAAGGCTTTTGATCCAACTCTGGTATAAAGCCCACAACCCCAACTGGAATGGCAGACTTTATACCATCATCCTTTCTATTCAGGTTGGCTAGTTTCCTAATTTAGGTTGTACTCAATCAGCTAGTACACCAAAACTGAATTGGCAGACTCCAAAATTTGATTGGATCTCCACCTTCCTATTTGATGTTAATGCAATCCAGATTGGTGATCCAATTGGGAAAGAGTTGAGTTATAAGCCAAAAAGAAGTCCAGTAGAAAGGTTTTTTACTGTTGATATAGGATTTTCCTTATCTTATATTTACAAGTAGGGAGTCATAAATAGGACTTTTAACAATACCACTTCAATATCACTTCGATACTTAAATTTATTATAAAAACATATGAGTAGGTCACAACCCATATTTTAAATTTACTATAGATTGGTACTATTTCAATACCAGTTCGATATCAGTTTGATACTTTTTTGGAACTCTAGTTATAAACATAAACCAAGATATGGACCCACCTACTTGGTGTAAGTTGATATTCTAGTAAAAAGGACAAGTAGTATAAGTTAATATTAGCAATAGTTAATAGACTATTCATGTATGGTAATTGTAGTTTTAATTGATTTAACAATAAAATCTATGTGTGTATTACAACTTAACCCTTCAAAATATATATATATATATATTGTTATACTTGATCTTTGCCCAAGATCATCACTACTCCTTGTCCGATTTTCACTAGCATTTACCTTTGAAATGTTACCCATTCTAGAATAATTCTTGTATTACTATCTTTGTTATTGTTTAGCACTGTACTTT
>CAJVPV010001466.1:0-15792 GCA_910591835.1 Acaulospora morrowiae | reverse complement strand
AATGAACGACCTCATTGATGCATGTGAACAAATAGGTAATGCGAAAAATTTGATTGTGAGAGAATTTGAATGAAGGATGTATCTATTCAACGAAATTCCGAAATTATCTCGGCTATCTTGCAGCACGATGTAATGTATGTATATGCATGTGTCAAGGAGTTTACAAAAATGTAATTTGATGCCAATCCCCATAGACACATTAATTTCGCAATCGGATAACTAATCACATATTAGTTTGCTTAGCATGCATTCGGAATCTTGACGCGTTGTCAAAAATCTTGGGCCCTGAAATCGAGCAGACACAAGTTGCACGCGCGACGTGAAACACATTCATAGCAAACGTGTAAATCATGATACTTGTGAAAGAATACGAAAAAATTTTCAAAGTACAAAAATCAATGCGAAAGATGAAATTCATTTATTCTGCACTTTTGAGAACACCTCGTCTCCTCGCAAAAATTATTAACCTTCAGTGTATACAAACAAGCTTACGCGATAACGCATCATCACGCGTCTCCATAATTCGTTCGTAAAAAAATAAATAATGAGAAGCATCATTTTTTCTCTCTCACTGTAAAAAAAAAATGCCTTTGGAAAAAAAATGCGCGCTCCTTCTTTTAACAAATAAAGATAGAAATTTTATCAATGTAAGAAACACCGTAACAAGTCGTGATTCGAAAAGGAGGCAAAATATTAGGTGAGATAACATGTAAATAAACAACTAGATGTATATATAAATATATAATGTGTATGGATAAATATAATATAATATGATAATATATAAATAATATAAATGCATATAGAATATGTGCAATAGGTTAGAAAGAAAAGAAAAATTAAATAATATAATGTTAATTACAGAAAAGAAGAAAAAAACGAATAATAATAATAATAATGATAATAATTTTTAACTTTAAAAAACTTTTCTAAAGAGAAGGAAATATATATATATATTCTATACATGTAAGCCTATTTCGGTACTTTTTTTGAAATTATGAGGATTATGTGTGCGTGTTAAGCGAAAGAAATAATGATCAAATGATCTGACCTCGATGATTTAAGAAAGATCTTAGTTTAGTGCTTGGATATTTGTTCTTATGCTTAGATTTTTTTTTGTTTTGTTTTTTTCTTTGATAAAATAATTTCCTCGTCCACTTGACCTCTCCAAGTTATCGCCATCGGATCCCGTTATTATTATTATTTTTTTTTTTAAAAAAAAAGCACCATTTTCAAATCCCGTCACGTTTTTTGTCCTAGTTTTTTCCTCCGCACCCGAAAACTCGACCTTTTGTTGTTGCCGAAACACACGCCGGGATAAAATAATTTACGAGGCTTTCTATTTATGAATAAATATCATCAGTTTTTTTTTTTTTATAAACTACTTAAAATTGAAAGCGCTCCAAAAGTGTATGTGTATGTGTATGTTATATATATGTAGATAGATGTGTTGGATGAATGTTTATGTATGTATATCACTTAATCCAGAAACCCATGTGTCTCCTTCCTCATTATACCTTGAGTCCACCAATTTTTTTTTTCCCTCCAAAAAGATAAAAAAGAAGTGTAAAATGTAGAACGCATTCACAGCCCATTAAGATAAGCACGAATCTCAGAGAGAATGCAAAGATCACCGTTAATCGTTAAAGAGGTGACCGAGCGTTTTATTTTTGCTGATGGAATTGCGCCATGATTCCGTTTTCTGCATCCTGGATCTTAGCATAGCAATGAAGTTACGCTCATCCTCTTGGTGGATTCAGAATCGGATACGTTGAGGTTTTCCCCACGAGAACCAGGCTCCCTCGGTATCATGATACTTTCATCGCGTCCATCTGCCAAATTCGGTATTTCATCATGATGACGTTGTTGATGAACGTGATGAGGATGACTCACCGGGCGATCGTAGTGAACATACGAGGCATTCATGTTTGGCTTGGAGTCTTCGAATTCTTGTTTATAAGCGGAAGGAGTGGAGATGGGCGATATAATGCTACTGGGCGGTGATCGCGTGGGATTAAAGGCGGAAGATCGGCCTTCGATCAACAATGAGAGCGACGTCTCTGAGCGGCGCGAAGGTGGACCGGGATTAACCAACGGCTCGGGTCGATGTACGCTTGGAACTATCGGACTTGGACGAGGGATGATTGGTGAGTAATGGTTGGTGGCATTGCTACGGTGCTTCTGATAATTATCCGATAAATGATAGTGTGATTGATTAAAATGATCATTTGGATTGTGGGGGTTCGATGGTGGATGAGGAGGCGCCTCGACGTACAATGACGTGAGAGGTGTAATGTCTGAAAAATTACTCTGCCGCGGGGATAAGAGTGGGCTCAGGAGACCAGATCGTCCTACACCCATGTTCATCGCATGTGACGCGGGATCCGCGCTGAGTGATCGCACATACGGGCTGCAGTCGCCCGATTGGATGTAGGTGTCACTCTTGATCTTGGTGAAGAGCGCGACAACGTGCGTTTCCCTCCGCGCAAAATCAAAACCGGAACCTCGTTCAAGGTACATTCGAACATTATACAGATCATATTGACCAATTCTCTGCCTTAAGTTGATCATCCCCTCGATGCCATCAGAGGGTAGCGGTTGATACGAGTGCTGATTCGATGGGTTATTATGTCGGTGCATACTTTCTAACAGCGAATTGAAAAACTTTTGAAACTTTGCCACATCACCGGCCAGTATATAGTCGTAGATAGATTTGTTCACAAGCTCTAACGGATAGTATCCCATACTTCCCAGGCACTCTTTTGATACGGACGCGCATGTGGCTCCATCGATGGTCAAGTACATGGTGATGGTGGACGGCTGACTCTCCGGTAGCGATGACACCGACGGTGACCTCATTAGCTGTTTGGAAGGTTTTTCTAGAAACTGGGAAGGACGATGAAACGTCGGTCGATTACTTACGGGCGGCGAATGAAGATGAGGCGGTGATGGTATGAAGGACGAGAATGAAAGTTGTTGATTTTGCGGAGGCGGCGGTTGATCAACATGATGGCGACTACTTGACTGCTGGTCCGGATCGGCGGTGGTGGGTGGTAAAAATTGTGGATTGGTTCCCCATGTTTTAGCATCAGCAGTTGCATGTGTATCATACGGATACTGCTTCTTATCCTTCAACTTTGGGCGGCCGCGCTTCTTGTGTTTGATGTCAACGCAAGTTTCAACTTTTCCAAGTGCGACGCATCGTTTGCAGGGTCTTGAGACTACATGGATAGTAAGAGAGAACGAAAAAAATCGATGTCGTTAGCAACACTTTCAATACACCGAGGAAAGTGACTATTCGAAGATTAGGTTCATCCATGTGAAGTTAACCATGCCAACAGTGATCGGCAAATCGTACTTCTCGTTGACATCGAATGATGCGTGCTCACTATATTTGTCCCTCCTATCCATTCGCTAAAGAATCCAGTGGCACAACCCGCTTTTAAAAAAAAAACGTGTTGGTGTCACGTGCTCAAACAAAGCTTGAATATTGTGCAACATGAAATTTAACTAAGCCAAATCGCGTAGATAAATAAATAGGAAAAATGATGGGAAAATACATGCAAAAGAAAATTGTACTGGAATCTATCTATCTATCTATCTATCTATTTACTTTTTATTTTTTTCAGATTGCAACACGCGAGCGCGGGTGGATGAAAGTCAAATTCGAGAATGGTCCGCTTACCATCGCAGGCGAGGTGAGCCTTCTTGCAGTTAACGCAGGCGCTTGGGACATGAGTCTTATTCGTTCTTTTGATGACGCCGCTTCCATTATCTTCTCCGCTCAGATTGGTATTAATCATTCCCATGGTACCTCCAGCGGTTGATTGCTTGGTGGAATTTGAGTCGGTGGCGGTGCGCATTCTTGATGAAGATGGGTATGGGACAGGATATGGTTGATGGTGTCCTGGGAAGAAACTCTGGGTCTGTTCCGAATTTATTGGATCATAACGAAAATTGTGAGTCGATGGTGGCAAGGACAACGGGTGTTCGTTTAATGAATAGGGAGAGTGACGAGGGAACAGCGAGGATGGTCGCTCCACCACTAATTGCGTGCTCATTTCTCGACTTTTTTTTATTTAAGAAACTATTATTATTAATGTAATTATATCAAAGAAAAAAAGGGGGGTTCCTACGACCGAATGGATTTTTTCTTATGATTAAGAAGAAAAATGTCCGATGCGATATTTAAATACAAACAGGAAATGAGGACACGCACGCTACCAAAAAAAAAAAAAAAATGTGAAAATTTTTTTTTTTTTTTTTTTTTTTTTTCCTATGCTCTCCCTTGGAACATATGAGGAACAATAACAAAATTCTGTGGAAAAAAAAAAAAATTTTTTTTTTGAAGGGTAAAGAAGAAAAGAAAAAGGGAAATAAATGTGGGATTTGGTGTGATGATATACTGTTTGCCGAAAAAAAAAAACCCAAACTAAACATTTATAGTACCGTGATAATAAAATATTGTAGATATTTGCATGAATAAATAAATAAATAAAAAATAAATAAATAACATACGAAATATTTATGCAATGCTATTTAGCAAGTTATTGAATGCACACAGTCAGTAGTCTTTTTTTTTTTTTTTTTTTTTAAATAAAACTACGGGAAAAAAAGGACGTATGTAAAGCACCTGTTTATAATCTACATCCGTTCTGTGATACCATTTGAAGAGAAGATCCCTTCTTGTGTATGTGTACATACGTGTTTGTGGACTATTAATAAAAATCATCAGTTGCCTATTTGCGGGTAATCGAATTTATAGAACCGACATTACGTACATATCAGCATTCCACACTTGACTAGCATATTCGGCCGAGAAAAAAAAAACTAATAATCAAAAAAAATCACAAAATATACACTTTGTTGATTCTCGGTCGACTGAATGGAACGTTTTGGTGACGAATAGAAAAACGGTCATGAAGAGAGGGCATAATATGAAATTTTATATTATGCTCATTTTAGAGGAAAAAAAAAAAAAAAAAGGACACCAATAATAATGACAATGACGACCGATAGGAGCAAAAGAAGTGCACTAAGCAGGTCTAGATTGGGTCGATGACAGCAGGCAGAATATTCTATGTTGAAAGGGAGCATTACGTCTTTTTTTTTTTTTTGACAGGCGACGATCGCCCGTCGGATGGCCGGGAAAAAAAAAAAAGAATTGAATCTGTGGAATTACTAATCACCAAAAGGAACTTAAAAAAAAAGCACCGATCACATCACATCTGAAATTAATTTGTCATCAAAAGTGCACGTCATAAACGAAATTCGTGATGGTCTAATGCTAATTGTATTCCGATTCCGATTCTCGTTTGGTGGTGCCTCAGGATTTACAGATGAACCTGCGCACTTGACTTTTTTACAATTATATTAAAAAGGGCAGGCTAACAAATAAAAGAAAACGGCAAGGGTCTCACCTTGGAATAAATTTTCCGACGCTTACCGTCTTATGAAAACGTACTGAAGTGTTGAGGGAGGGATATGCAGCCGAGACCAAATTGGTGTCAATGGGAGGTTCAAGGTCGTCAGCACAATATACGCATGCGCGTGACATTGAATGAAGTGCTCATTGAGCGAGAATTCCGTTAAAAAGAAAAATGGTAATGACAAATAAATAAATAAACAAAATAGAATAAGATAAATACATAAAAAAAAAAAAAATTCTTTCATCGGGGAAAACTATTTAGAGAACAAAACCTCAGGGACATGCGTTTTGAAAGAGGCGTGCCTCGAGAAAGGACTACCAGCAAACGTGAATCCGAGGATCCGCGGAATGATCCTCCTAACGGGGATGAACACTATGACACTTACGACACGTATATGATGAGAGGTAACATGACAAGGTATTCCTGTTATGTATTCAATCTACAGATCTGGTTTTAGGTTTGTGTAGCTCCAAACCTTAAACGGAAGCTACAATCACTTTTGAGATTGATGATGAATTGGTTAGTGACAAGATAATTTATAAAAGGTGGATGGGGCAATTGATGTGTTCGTGTAAATGACTTTGGTCAACCAATATAAATCAGTTAATATTTTAAATATCATACCATATTGGGCTAGTGATGTAAAGTTTTTTGACTCGGAGATAATATTATTAAGAATAATTTCCCTTATCTATTTTTTTTTTGTTACGATGAAAAAAAAGAGGCTATTTGAAAATGCTCCGCATTCTGCCTATTTTCCATTCTTCCTCTGTGTCCAAACTTGTAAGGAGCACATACGTATATGAATGGTGAATGGAAGCGGCAGCAAAGAACAATCAAAGAATGTCGAGGGAAAATAACATTATTATGTATGAACCATGTGTGATAAACTGATACGCATTTAAGCGAGAAGGTTAATGAGACTTGACAGTGATGCCAACCTGCTGCAATTGGCTAGCTCTCAAAGACGAATACACTGAATAAATAATCGGTGAGATTGGCATTGTCAATTGTATTATTCTTTTTTTTTTATTCTTCTATGAAATCTAGTAGTCCCATTATGGAGAGCATTGCTAAAGGGAATGAATCAAAGATTCGGATGCACTTTCTTCCACTTGTTACCAACACATACCGTCAATCCTCTTTTATCTTACTCACCCCTATCCTTTCGGTCACATCATCTATTAATTATAGAAATTAGATCACCCCTCAAATATCTGACAGCGAAAAAAATACGTCATTAAATGCGCCAAATATTATTATTTATCTCGCATGTCCGAAATTTTTTTTTTTTTCTGGTGTTGCATTATTTAATCACTCGGCTGTTCATTGTATCGCGAAACATCGTCATCTTGCTCATTTCCAACACCAATAGCGATTTGATGATTTGGTTAAGTATCACCCGATCTGATTCCAAAAGAGATTAGGCCGCAGCAATAACAACATTACGTAGCATAAGAATGTTACTTAATGCAAGTGGAATCCTGATGGTTGGGATAAAGTTCATTTGAAAAATTGATAAATAATGTATCAGCTAATAATCTCGGAGCACACAGGTAGGGTTGTTTTCATGTGGTGTACCATTGTGATGAATAATGATGCGTTGTGTGTGTACGCGCTGGAGACAAAAAAGGATTCTTTCACAACGTTCCAATGTTCCAAGATTCAAACAATGTTCCCAAGTGTTCAAGACGATGCATACAGGTTTTAGAGTAGGCAGTTAACCTTAAGGATTCGGTGGACGTGGTGTGTGCAACGGTGAAGAAAAATATTTTTAATTTCCGCACCACCGTTTTCGTCGTCGTCATCCATCATCACCAACTTTCATTGTTGAAAAATTATTTGTTGCATGACCGGACTTGCATCAAAGGACCGGGAGCATGGTATCTATGAAGCTATCGCATCATCATATGAATCAAGCTAAAACTAATGTGAAGAAAAAAAAAAATGCCTTAGCGTACAGCAATGTGTGGGTTGCACACGCAACAATTAGTCTATCATTTTAATATTCTTCTATTGCATTCCACACGCATTAAAGCCCGAGTTAAACGGACATAAAGTGAACTCTAATGGGAGATATCAAAAAAAGGAACAATTCAACACCTTCTTCTTCCTCTTTTTAAAAAAAAAAATAAATAAATAAAAGCATAAAAAACTCCGAATTTGATCTGTCACCGGGTGATCGAATGTCGTCTCCGACGGCTTCTGACAAATTCGTGTCGAACCGGTTCACCTTGATCATTCACATTTCATCCACCACCTCTCCCAATGTCCTGTGAGACGCCTGCAAACACGGAGCAAATAATTGCAACACGCATTCTCCATTGGTAATGGACCCATTTTGAGCATAACTCGGTGACATATGTCCTATACAACGTATGCGTTATATATGATGTATAAATGCCGTACGTCGTATGCAATGGGAAAATAATGAAATGTTACAATGGTTGATACTTGTTTTGGAGTCACGCGCGTTAGGCTTGTAAATAGGTCAACTAATGCCCGGATCCCAATCCGAATCCAGTATGGATTTTGCTTTGTGTCGCGCTATGCAATTTTCCGAGTACATTTATATCTCAGATTTTCAAGTATGCACATCAGGTAGTTGATAAAGTAATTTCAGGTACATACGTAAATCAATAATTAGTCAGCGTAAAACATTCGAGCCATTTCACTGAACTCAATTTAAGCTACGCATACTGAATGAAAATATCTGAAACTGGATAGGATATTCGTACACTTGTACCAAAATGGAAGGGTTAAATAAGGCAACCTCTGATAATCGGATTTGGAAATTCTATTCTCTCTTCTTTTTTTTGCCCCATAGCAAAAACAACGGCACGGTGACAACGAACAACACCAATCCTTATGGGAGGGTATCTTTTGTTTGTGTATGTGTGTGGGAGAGTGTAGTCCGTGTGTGTTACGTGTATTTTAATAAGGCATTAACAAATTCACATGGCAAATCTATTTCGTGTCATCAATCCTGTTCGAGTTATATTACTGCATTGTCGATCCACAAAGGGGGGAGACGGAAGCGTTGGGTGTACGATAATGTACACATTCGGCCGTCGGTTGCTTGAAATCCTTGATGTTTGATTTCTTATTTACCCATTTTGTAAAAGTCGGTGGTAAATAAGAACAAAATCGTGTCTGATTTCCGACGTCTTTTAACTTTTAACGTGGAACATACAGTATAATAAAAAAAATAAAATTTTTTTGGGCACGACTCGACTCGAGGATTAGGTATCCCTGACGCACGATGACGATGATGATGATTACGTTTGCATAACTGATTGGAATTAATCAGTGCACACACATTACGTATCTCCGCCTAAACAATTTAATTACTCCGCGTGAATTATTCCGGCTCTTAAAATGAGTTTGTCAATGAGCTTAAGGGTGACACCAACGGGCATGACGTTTCCAGCATTCAGACATTTGAATTGTATGCAACCTCACAGTAAAAGAGAACATATTGGCATGGAGCAGCGATCGACAACATGGAGAAGGGGAATGAGTTTTGCTTTATGTTTGATGTATTATTATTTACCTTTTCTGTTGTCATCTAAGCCTACTCGAATTACATCAATTTTGTTGTATTGGCACCAAAAAATTTCAATTAGGATTTTCCTTTATTACACGTATAAAAAATGTTGCCGTGTTCTTGAACTTCCTCTCACCACTATTTTTGTCCATTTGTGTCACCCCGGGTGCGGGTGAGATAACAATACCTTTAAAATAACGAATACAGTATATTGTATGTATGATAAACGAGAAGTGTTAAGAAACTAACGAAAAATAATTTACCAAGTTTGTTTTTATTGTTGTTATTGTTGTTGGGAAAAAAATTAAATGCTGTTGTTTTTTTTTTATTATACAGTATATTGTATGTATGCAGAAAATCAGACTTTCTTTACGCATTTAAAATTCTTGGTGGTGGTGAACCCCATGACCAGAATCTTGACATCACTGCACATCATCATCATCATCAATCGTAACGCGCATTAACGCGCATATATGTGGAGGGTAAAATTTTGTTATTTCGCTGAATACCACGACAGCAGGAACTCAGCATGATGCCGATGACGAAAGGAGCACAGCACTTTAAATTCCGAGTGTAACCATGCTGCAAAAATCCGTCCTAGGGTCAAACAAGGCGGAAAAGAAGTCGGTTTATCGTTATTTCAAAATCATTACACCGAATCTACTCTTCCTCTACAATTTTGACGACAAATAAAAATTACCAATATGAGAGTGTGACAGGAAAACATTTAAGGGATCATTATTTTTGATATGCACACTAAACGACCTTTCCTATGAACCAACCAACCAACCAACATTCAAGTGCGTAACCATTTTATTATCGTCATGGTTATTATTGTTTGTCGCCGTAGATACAGGTAGATATATACAGTATATAAAGCAATTAAAGCAGTTTTTTTTTTTTTCCTGCCCTCCTCTTTAGTGTTCAACGGAGTTTTGCCGTTAGCGACAGTGACACCTGATGAATTTATGCTATGTTCACTGTTAATAAGATAAACAAGTGCATGCCCTCAGAAAACAATTAAATTACCCGGCATGAGGGCATTCACATTTCAAGAACCTCTAACCCGTTAGAGTATTTTCCTAAGGAGACCACCCTGCATATAGATAGACAGGTACATTTACTGATATAGAGTGCATGCATATGCATGCATTCATTCATTCATTCATTCATTCACTCATTCATACGTTCTTCGAATCCCATGGAGTTGACTATTTAGCATACCGAAAGACTGATTACAATAAGCGACACGACTTCATCTAATAGTGTTAGCGTGTGTAAACAAAATCCCGCAAAACTAATTTCTAAAAATGGAAATAAATAACCTTCGCCATAAATTATCGCAATCTCTGGTTCCATCTGTCCTTCTTGATATGATTATTTACCTATAAATTGTGTCTCGATTGTGTGGAGATGGGGTTTCCTGCGTGATTCTGATGCATTCCATGTTGTACCAAAGAATACATTAATCCACATTGCGGAAGAGAAGCATGAGACAAGGCATCTATCTTATGTAGCAAACACAATGCTTTATGTTCGTGGTGTCCGTGATTGCATCTTTTGCTGCTTCTTTGATCTTCTCTTTATTTTCAATGGAGACTTTCTCGCTTTTTTGTATACAAACAAAGCATTGATAAAAAACAAATAACGACTTTTCACGGGTGATTTCCTCTAATCCTATCCGATTATCTGTGACCAAAAAAAAATTTTTTTTCAGAACAATATCTTTTTTTCTTACAACGACATCTTTCTTCCAACAGAAGCTTCCTAAACAACGACTCTCGATTTCATATGAAATAACATCAATTGTTTACTCGCATACATAATCTCAAGACGCAGTCCATATATTCTATGAGACTATGGACTACAACGAAAATGGTAACCTGTCATTTGTACACATAATTGGTATCACCATTGATGGACGATCAGTTAGTCGTTTTGCCGATTTAATTAACATGTGACGGCATTGCCATTGGTGTACTCATTATTACGTACGCACCTTTTTTTTTTTTTGCGCATTACGCTGTGCAACTCTATAATCTGATTTCCTGAGAATCTTTGATTATCACCCTTTTTGCCTCCTTCAATACAAACAAAAATATACCAAGAATATTACCAAGAATATTAACCGGAAAACTTCCTACTTAGGTGATGGATACTGTGTAATTTGATTACTAACCGCTCACATAATAGATATAGGTGATTTAATCAATTTTATACCGCGAAAAATATCTACGAAATCTGCTGCATAGATGAAACCACCTTTGTTATTAATGAGGGGAATATCGGCCGTCTTCCATACAACTTTCATGCACCTCATTACCCCCGAGAACAATAGGCAATCGTGGGTTGATTTTATTATCTTTTTTAAAGAACTTTATTCGGGTTTCATTATGAAGCTCGAGATTTCGGATTTGTTGAATACGAACGAACGAACGAGCAAACGAACCAATGCTACATAATTAACTGTATACATTGATAAATTAAAGTATTGTGGTATATCGATTAAATTGAGTGTTCATTGAAACATTGTGTAAATTCATGATGGAATTGAACATTGTTAAAAATGCGACGGATGTACAACAATAGGTGTAACGAAGCAGGCGTAACATCACTACACTGACGGGCAAATTTTCGCCCCTTAAAGTAACCAGTTACGCCCATTATGATTCCACTAATTGACCTTACTCTTAAACTCCCGAATACTTGTTGCGGAAATTTAAATCTTGATGGTCGGATATTTTTTCGTTGATGATAGCCGGAAAGATAATCGGCAATGATTCAATGAGTTCCCCTGTGCACTTGCTCAATCGCGTGATGCTCATGATTTTATGGTTCGCACGTACAGTCTACGAAATTAGCCAAAGTTTTTAATAAAGTCTACGACAAGAATTATTCGTGTGGGGTACGAATGCTTGTTTATTTGCGGGGAAGAATCACACCGTATCATTGTGCGCGAATATTTCTCTCATCGAAATATAGTTGAGAAAAAATTATATTGTTTTATCAAGTGTGCAATTTGTCATTCACTCAGTATGCATCTGTCATCATTTAACATGTTATTTGGTCACTTTGACATCGAAATTCCGATCCGAAGGACATCGGAATTCGGGCATATCCTTGATTTCCTTTTTCGCAGTCACTCCCGTTCACTCGCTTTCATCATTTCAATCGTCAGAAACGACGAAGTGCGATGTATTGACTTATAAGAACGACAAGAGTTTGCACAATATCACTAATATAGATGACGAGTGGAAACGAAAAATGCTTATTGTGACCACCTCAATCTTTCATCGTTCTGTGTGCCAGATAAAGTTAGCATGTATGCACACGCTACTGTATGCATGTCAACACAAAATCTGCGATAGCTTATTTGTCTACCTGTCAATGTGTATCCATTCATCATAAAACCTCAGACGAGGTAAAAAAAAAAAGGGCGGAAGAGGTGAGGGAAATGCGTGGGCCTTTGTTCGGACTAATATGGTATAGCGCACGTTTAATGAGTGTATTACAGCAAGTCCCACTCACTCTTCCATGAGAATCGATCGGGAAAACAAGAAGAGCGGGAAGCAAATTATAACAAATCAATCAAATATAAACAAAGCAAGTAATGACTGATAAATAAACAAAACAAAACAAAACAAAGCGGAATTTGTTGTGGATAAGTAAGATCCGATTTATTATGTACATGAGCCAATAATATATTGTCGACCAAATTATTGGCAGAATTTGAGGCGGCAAAAAAAAAAAGTACGAGGGCTTGCTTCTGAAACGACTTTGTGCTCACTCATTTCAAGATCGAACTGTGTGATTTGTGAAAAATTTTTATTCCGATGTAGGATAATAAAGAATTTAATCGGCGTAATTATTGTAAGTGAATATTAATATACTATATTGTTGATTTACTGATACTATGTAAGATTCAAAATACAAATTCTTTACGTCAAGGGAGCCACGAGATCACGTAAGATTATTAAATGATAAATTTTGATAAATCACATCGAATCCTTAGATTCATGCATATTGAGCTATAGGGATCTCGTCTGTTTTTTTAACAATCAATCTCAAAAATCCTGGATGATGATGATTCATGGAATTTACAGTATTTACAGTAATAATTTTCAATAAAATCATTGATCACTAAAAATATAATACAATTTTTTAAAAAGAAATATTAAATCATTCAAAAAATTATTGTGTATCCAGAATCATTTAAAAGCTTTCCAAAAGTGTGTTGATTCAATTTTTTTTTAATGGGC
This sequence comes from Acaulospora morrowiae, assembly GCA_910591835.1. Classification (NCBI taxonomy): domain Eukaryota; kingdom Fungi; phylum Glomeromycota; class Glomeromycetes; order Diversisporales; family Acaulosporaceae; genus Acaulospora; species Acaulospora morrowiae. The sequence goes on along the minus strand of CAJVPV010001466.1, from coordinate 2,560 downwards.
TTGTGATTTTAGCCAACTAAAGATATAGCCTATTTTCTCATATAGTTTTTTTAATATGAAAATTATGATTTTTGTTGTTTTAACAAGATAAAAATTTACAAATTTTTAATAAACAAAAAAAAATTTTTCTTTACAATATACCATTATGCTATGATAATTAACTTGACAAACTATTATCTCAAGTGACAAGGATGTCATAATATATTGATTTTTACTGATATTCAAATTTAATATAAATATACTGTATAATTTTATATTTATTTTAATTTATACAGTAAATACTTCATATGAAATTTGTTTGTTTTTTTAATTGCAAATAAAGCATTAAATATAAGATTCTGTATTTATTAAACTTTAATTCATCATCATTACATTAAGAATTTTATATTATTATTTATAAAAGTTAATTTCAATCTATTGTATATAAAATTTTTAATTTTAAAAAATATCAAGTAGATGGAATCAAACTAGAAATAATCCATGAATAACTAATGTTTATCCATAAAAAATTGATCAAAAATACTTGAAAAAATATTTTATGTGGCTCTTTTATAAATTCATATAGCCATATTTCAATCCAGTAATTATATAAAAATCAATATTATTTAAAATATATCAATAAAATTATTAAATATTAATTTATTAAATAAAAAATAATTACAAAAAAACAATTAAATACAGTATATTTAATTATAATTGTGCTTAACAATTCAAATTCTTTATTTAATTTCAATATAAAATTAATAAATTTATTATATTAATCAATTAACTATACAAGTAAAATAGCAAGTAGCCTCAAAATCTTCTATAACTAATCTTTTGTCCTTTTTTTTTTTCATTAAAAAATCAGATTTTTTCTTTAATCTCAAGAATTTTAACACAGAAGTCAAAAACCTTTTTTCACTAATAGAGAAATATAAACTTGCAAACTTGAAATATCATGTAGACAAACTTAAGAAATTTTATTATATTTCAAATAAATTTCCTAAATTATATAGACTTACTAATTTATTTTTTTTTTTTATTTTTTTTTTTTTTCGGCTAAAGTGAGACTTTACTCTAGTTTATTAATATAGATAATTTTTTACATACGAATTACATACATAAAGTTTAAGCTATATTATTTTATATTAACTAGAATCTACCCACAGGTACTATAGACCATCCGGGTGTAGCCTGCCACCATGCTTGCTAACCAAGCCTACCTTAGCTCTATTTGTTCGATTCTAACTTCTCCTTTTTGTTCTCTATTTAACCATTCTGTTATATATTTATAGCTTACATCTTTCTCATTTATATTTATTTCCTTCTGTCCTCCTTTTTGTGTTTTGCCTATTTTCCCTATTGGTTTTATGCTTTCTTTCTTTTTTCCCTTTTTTCTTTTTTCTATTCCGTTTACCTTTTCCCACTCTCCAACCACTTGATTCCTTTTTTTCCAAATTTTTTCCGCCTCTTGTTCTATTGCTCTATTTATTTTCTTTATTGCTTCCTCTGCTTCTTGTTTGTTTATTTCTTTTAAAATTCTTGTCCATCGCTTTGGAACCATCCCTTGTATGATCCATGCCCAGCTGATCTTTGTGTTCTCTTCTTCCATCGCTTGTTGAATTTCCTCTTGCCTCTCGTTTTTCTTTTCTGTTGTTAGTTTATCATCGATATTTTGTTCCATTATTTCTATAATTCTCTGCTTCAGTCTTGATATTTGCTGTTTCACTAATCTGCATTGCCATACATGTATTTGATCTTCTTTCTTTTCCCCGCATCTTATACATTTTCCATATTTATCGTATCCTTCTTGATCCCTTGTCTTTTTCTTCTCTAGTGTCGGCAATTCGCTATTGATCTTCTTTTCTAGCCATCTGGTGCTGCTTCCTTCTTCTTCCCTATTTCGTAGTGTTTCTTTATATCTTTCCCAAGTTGCTTCCCAGTCGATTTGCTGTCTAGTTAAGGTGTTTTGTATCTGTTTGTTTCTTTCTAATTTTAACCATGCTATGATGTTTTTAATTTTATTACTGATTTTCCATATCTTTTTTCATCCCCAATTTTGCGTTCCTTCCTCCCATATTATACCTCTATCTTTGCTGGTCTCTACTTTTTCTTTTGTGGTGTTCGATACCTTTTGTTGCTCTTTTGTTTCCCTGTCCACTTCTTTAAAGATTTGATCTTGTTTTTCTTCACTTATCCATTCCGCTACCAAACTGAACTCTTCTTTCTCTCTCATTGTTGCGCCTAGCTTGGCCAGTACTGCTCCCTCCTTATTGTACCTTTGTAATTCTTTTTTCCTCTTTTCACTCCCGTTTATGTACTGTTCTGCTAGTTTTAGGTCTGTTATTATCCTTATCTCTCCCTTTGCATCAATTTGTTTAATACCTGCTATTATTGTCTCTAGTTCTGCTTGCGTCGCACTCTGTGTTATATTCTCCCATGTACCTCTTTTGATTTCTTTCCCATTTTCAAAGTACTTCCATACTCCTGTACCCCTCTTTCTTCTCTTGTCCCATGCTGCGTCTGTATATATTTTCTTGTCCTCGCACTCTTCCACCCTCTTCCTTTTCTTTTTGTT
>CAJVPV010001465.1:0-15793 GCA_910591835.1 Acaulospora morrowiae | reverse complement strand
GGCTCACTTGCGATAAAGAGAGTAAAACATTTTTTCTTGCTTAAAATTACCATAAAAGGAAAATTTTTAACAAAACGAACGCGATCAGGAGAGAGTTTTTTTAATATTGATATTATTTCTAAAACTAATTTTTAACAAACAATATATAATTAATAATATTATTTATTATATTTTGAACTATTTGTGCATTAAATTTTATAAATTTATATTAAATATTAAAAACTATTAACAAAAATTAAATTTCAAAATTTTCTAATTTCTTATAAAGATTTTTTTTTTATTATATAAATTGACCTTAATAGATTAAGTAAACTTATTTATTATAATGAATTATATCTATAATAAACATATTTTTTAATTTTAATAAAATTATTATATTATAATATGTAATTTTAAATTATTAAATTAAATAATAGAAATTTATTTAAATTTAATGAAAATTTATTAAATATAGAATTGTTATTAAAATATATATTTATATAATTGATAAGTCAGCCCCAGGAAAGTCTCAAATAAACTATACAACCCTTAAACATATTGGTCCAACGGATATAATCAAACTTAGGATTCCAAAAAAGTACCAAACTGGTATCAAACTGGTATTAAAATGATACCGATTTATAATAAATTTAATATATGAGTTGTGACTTACTCATATGTTTTTATAGTAAATTTAAATATCAAACTGATATTAAAATAGTATAGAAGTGATATCATTAGAAGCCCTAATCAGACTAGTAACACTCTTCAATTATATCATTCAAACAAATGAAATTCCCAACAAATAATAACAAAACCTTATTTATCCAATATCAAAAAACTCAAATTGACAATATAACCTGAATTGTACTAGATCCATAGTATTGTTGAAAATAATTAAAAAAATATTTAAAAGATTATTAACAAAATACTAGTACAAGTTTTAATAATATATCAATTTTTTCTTTTCTAAACTAAACAAAACTTCTTGGAGAAAGAACATACTAGTCAATAATAACTATTAACTATATCATGGAAGATGCAAGAGAAACAGGAAAAGAACTATGGATACTCAGCCAAGACAACAGTAAAACATATAACTCTATATGATACAAAATATTCAATATAACAATAAATCATATAAAAATCCTATAACCTATATAAGAAATTATTATAAAATATATTATAAAACATATTAGTTAGATAATTACACAATATAAACTTACTGAACTGTTTTTTACTATACAAGGAATAGATCAAGGCAATACCATATCCTTTCTCCTTTGACATATATACTATAATTCACTTATCACAAAAATAAAAAATCTAAAACTCAACTACAAAATAAAAACAGAAACATTTATCATATACTTTGAATAATAAAATAGACAAATAATAAACATATTCTCAATCATATATATAGATAATATAATATAATTCACAAACTTAAAAAAAAAGATGTAGAAGGTCACAGAGTTAGTGAATAGTTTTGCAAATATAACAGAACTTAAAATTAATCTCAGCAAATCAATATTACTTACTATTAACAACAACATATACCAACCCTCCATTTAATTTCAAACAAACTCAATTCATGCTCAAAAAAAGATATAGTAGTAAGAATCCTAGGCATTTGGATTACAAGTTTAGGATCAAAAAAACATCAAAAACAACTAATAATAAACAAAACAACTTTCATGATAAGATGCTTATAGTCAAAAAAAGTAATTGACAAATAATATAGATATATTATAAACAAAGTACTAATGCCTGCATTAGAATATCTGATTCAAAACACAACATTTTCACAGTGTAAGTACAATACAATTAACAGCAGAATTATTATACTTTTCAAATACAAGCTATTCCTCCCAGCAACAGCAATTAATAGTAGCATTTATCTCTATACAGAATACAAAATCTTCAATATATATAACAGACAAATAAAATTATAAATAACCAAATGGCTGCAAGATCTTAATGAGAACAATATTGTAACAAAATTACAAGAGCAAAACTGCAACATCTACAAAACTGGAAATGGACCATCAAAAACATCCTGGATATAAAATATGACATCACAAAAGAATTTGGCATACTCATGCTTCAAGTGTGGCGAAAGTGTCCTATGAGTGGAGTTCATATTGATTTTCTTAGTGATGTTGGAATCTAACCTTGTACAATAGATCTATATTGTCAGAGAGGTAAGCAAGAAACTTTTGTTATCATTACCAGCTTATGTTGCAAGGGTAACTAGAATCCCTGGTCATCACGTATTACCCTACTAAGTTTTTCAATTACCAGCATAACATCTGCAATTAATCTAGCTTATTGCTAACTACATTGGCATTGGCTGTCATTTCACTCTAGATATTGTGAGGCGCAACTCCTTGGATACTTTCGGATAATAATAGTTGTACAAAGATTTCTTGGGTGTATCTAGTCTAATCACCAATTAGTAAACAATACTGGGTTTGGTAATGATGGCCATGTTGATCTTTTGAAGGGGGTAAGCCGTCTGTTCTTTTTTTGAGAAACCATAAAAAGAGAAAAAAAATTCTAAATCCCATATCCTGAGAAAGGTTATCACTTCTTAATATGATCCTTGAGAAAAGGGAGTCAACTGGCCAGAGAAGTAATGTTATGAAGACAGAGTTTTCAAAAAAGAGAGAGGCCTAGAGAGGAAAATCTTTAGGAAAAAAAAAAAACCCTAGCTTTGGCAGGAAAAGAAAAAGAAAAGGAGGAGGAGGAGGAGGAGTGTAAAAGATAAAAAAATATATATAGAAGAAAAAAGAGAAAATAGGAAGAGAAAAATAAAGAGGTGGGAGAGGGAAAAGATGAAGAAAAGGAGCAAACAACTCTAAAAAAGAAATTTTCAAGCATAGAAAGGGAAGTGGGAAAGGGTTTTTTTTTTTTAAATAATAAAAATTAATTTCAAATGTTATAATTTTATTACAAAATGTTGTTACTTTATTATCAAATATTTTTATTGTTACCTTATTATCAAATATTTTTATTGTTAAATAATTATTTTTTGTCAAATATTATATTTTTTTTGTTAAATTATTGTGTATTTTTTAAGTATCAAATGGTATAAATTGAATCAAATAACAAAACTTTGATATAAACTTCTATTAATAAATTTGAATTTAATTGGATGTAATTTAGTAGCTAAAGGACATTATTTATATTATAATTAGTTTTTTTGCTATTTTTTTTTATCTAACATTTTTTTTTTTTATATTTTTATTTTTTTAAGTAAGTATTTATAATTGCTTGATACTATCTTTAATATATATCAATTTTAATATTTATTTTTCTTTATTGCTTAAATAGTTTTTATAAATAAGCTAATTATATATATAAGAAATATTATTACTTTTTTTATATAAAGTATTTTATAATTTTTATAATATAACAAATCAATAATATTTATCTACTTTAAAAAAAAAAATTAATTAATATTTTTAAATTATTAAATATATATTTTTAATTCAATATACAATAAATATAAAAATTTATTTTTATTTTTATTTTTTTAGATAGACCAAAGTATAATTGAAGTATATCTGTTTATTAGTAAATATTAAACCATACTGCATAATAGAAATTACTATCAAAAAGCCTTCTAAAAACTTATACAAATCAGTAACTATATATTACTCTATACAATTTTTTTTTTTTTAAACTAGCTTAATCTTGCTTAACAAACTTTATTAAAGTCAATATTTACATATATTCGTACATATTTCTATATATAAACTATGCTATAACATTAATTAATGAGTGTATACTAAACTATATTGAGATTTCCTAAATATCAGCTGTTGCTATCAACTTTTCCTATTGGATAGAGGTTAAAACTAATGTGCCAAGACATTACTATTGTTAATATTACTAGTATATAAATAAAAAAAATTGTTTCTTGTCATTTTATCCATATTTTTAATCCATCTTTCTAGCAATTTTCTTCTCAGATTCTTTTTTCTATTTGCTACTATTTCTTCTTTTTTTCTATCTTTTTCAACTTCTGTTTGATATATTCTATGTCTTCATTTTTTTTTATCTATTTTATTGATGTTATTTATCTCTTCCCATTTTATAATTTTTTCACATCTTTTTTTTTATAGTTCGTTAATTACTTTTGTTATTTTCTTTATGATTCTTCTATATACTTCTTTTGTTTTTTCCTTTGCAAACTGATATATATATCGGATTATCTCTTTGGTCAGAATTTCTTTCACTATATAGTTTCTTGTGCTCTCCAAGTTGGTAATTAATGGCATTTTTGATTTTGAGTCTTCTTTCTCTTTCCCTTTGTTTTGGTTTCTTTGATACACTTCCGTTTCTTCTTTTATTATCTTTTTATATTTATCTATTATTTTATATTGTCAATGTTTGTATATCAAGTGCTCTAGGTTTTCTTTTTCCTTGCATCCTGGGTATTTGTTTGATTTATAAATATCTAATCTTCTTTCTGCTAGCCTATCCAGTATAGGGAGTTTGTTATTTAATAATCTGTACCTAATTCTTCTATATGTATGGTCTTCTTGGCTTGTCTATATTTTAGTTATTCTGAATTAATGTTGTACCCACATCTTTTATTAATTTATATGTTCATAGTGTCTACTATTATTTAGCAATACATTTTGTTTTCATACACTTCTATAATATATCTTAAGTTATATACATTAACAAGTATTATACATATATGTTTATAGTAGATCTAACTATATATAAATAGCTATATATTTATACTATGTAATGCTATATACAGATACTATCTAAACCATAATAGTTTATTAGGCCATTTTGTCTCGAAAAGATATGCAATTCCTTCTTAATTATTCCCAGAACAATTTTATTTATAGTAAAAGTAATTTGGTTATTAGATTGTCAAATTCAATATCCTGAACCTTATGTTTTAGTCCTTCAAAGTGATTCACTGATTTTTCTTTCTATCAAGGCTTTCCAATAGTAAAGTCTATAAGCCATGTGCTTGAAGATCAACAGATCTACTAGCAGTTTTGATTTGCTCTTATTGGGTTATGTAAATCTCTTCTGATTATCAAAAGCATGCTACTGGTTTTTGGGATTTACTCTTCTTATTACATTTTTGGTAATGCAGTCGTGTCAAGAATAATCCTATCCAATCTTGGACATTCGATCAGATCACAATCTTCATATAGATCAATAACTATACTTGAAAACATTAGTTATTTTTGGTTAAGTCAATGGATGCAGATCCTATTTGCTTGAATTAATCAGAGATTCCATGTTATTCTTCTGAAGGATTTGAACCCATATCTTGTGATCTGACCTGTGAAGTACTAACCACTGTACTATAGACCTACAGGTCTTATTATTCTATATAAATTATCTTATGCATATATCTTTTTTGAATATTCAGAATTCAATACATGACATATCACCTTTGTAATATTCAGAGGCAACCTAATAAGAAATAAATATCCTGCTATTAGTTTAAACTACCTATAATTTGTTTATGTAAACTGGTTTAAAGAGAGAATTTTGATTAAAAGAGTTGGTTCAAGTGCCCTTATACCTTGTCACTTGAATATTATATTTTTTCTTTATACTTAAAATATAGGCTATTGTATTTCTTACCATCTGTAGCTAATACTATTTATTTAAGCTCTGCATCAGATTGAAATAGTTCAAACTAGAAATTCAACTTTTGTTAAAAGACTTTTAGTAATTATTGTAACATTATTTAAACGATTATTGTGCCATGACACCTTTTCTGAAGAATATAATCTCAATGTCTATTGAATTAGTATATGAAATGACTTTGTATAAAAAACAGTACATAACAAATTATAAAGTATTAACCATTACACTATAGATCTACAGATTTATAAAAATTTATTTTTTACATAAAAATTTGTTAATTTTTTATATATTTTATATTCAAATATTTAAATTCTAATCAAATTTAATTTATAATTATTATAAAAATAAAATCTTTGATTTTTTTAAAACTTTGAAAAAATATTAAAAAAATATTAAAATAGTATTAAAATAATATTATTAAAAGTTTTAAATTTTTATAATAATTATAAATTAAAATTAGATTAAAACAAAAAAAATTATATAAAAAAAGATTTTTAATTTAATTTTTATAAAAACTTACAATTTCTTTTTTTTTTTTTTTATAGTGGAACGTGTGTATAGCATGTGATCTTTTATTGATACATTTAATATTCAGACAGACATAAAGTATCTCTACAAATTAATCAAGAAATTGGTTGATAAATAAATACCCATTATGTCTTTACAATTAATCTGCAGATTAATACTGCCTAGTACCTATATTGCTATAAGACTAGCTATGCTAACCACTATTACCCAACTATATGAACATTTAAACACCAAGTAAATGTACCCACATATCAGGTGGGATTTTCCACAAGAGAGGAAATTCTACCACTAGTTTAAACCCATCTAATTTACTAAGTCCATATTGCAGAGAGCAGTATAGTATGAAATGTTATTATAGAGATTAATCCCAGTCATTTCAGTTATCTGTTATCACCAATTCTCAAAATATACCACTAACATAATACAGTACTACTGTTGTCACCACCTGTGAAATTGGCGTCTTTGCTTGGATTCCGATTTAATCTTGTAGATCCTCACTAGACTCACTTGGCTTAATGGTTTTTGTCTAGTCTTCTCACCACCTGTGGCTGATATCTTGCTCATCGGCCATATGATTAAGTTTCGTGGAATGTCACTATTGAAATAAATCTACAAGCTTCAGATTGGAATAGATTAGCTTAGAATTAACCTCTTTATATTGTGTAACGAAGTCTGCTGTCGCCAATTTGGGTTAGAGTTTGTGGACTTATTATCAGAATTAGACCAGAAGCCTTTCCTTATGCAACCTTTCTTGCTTTGACCTGTTTTCAGCCTACGATCATCAGGAAGACCAGAGATCCCATCTTTATGCAGCCTAACTAGATTTTTTGGAGATAGATTTGTCAACTAATTGGGTACAACATAAATTGGAAGCCGGTCAACTAATCATAAAGGTGATAAATTTTTGTAATCAGGCAGGGTTGAATCCTAGACTTTCTCCTAGTGACTTATGGAGCATTACCACTGTGCTATAGACCTATAGATTGAAAACTTATAATTTCAATTAACATAATAGATCTTATAATATAAAAATAAATTAATTTAAAATTATTTCAATTTTATATTTACTTAAAAAAAAGTTAAATAATTTATAATATAAACAAAAATTATAATAATAATAATAAGTATAATATCTTTTTTGAAAATTCAAATAAAAAATATTAAACAAAATATTTAAATATTTTAATTATTTTTGAAAAGTATATGTTTCTAATAATATAATAAAATTAATAAATTAAAATAGATTTAAACTAATAATAGAATTTTTTATTTTTTGAATTAATTTTATCTGACATATACGTAAATCTAAATTAGCTATTATTAATAATAGTCAATAGGCAATATTAATTCAATTAATATAAAAGATATAGGTAGTATACTTTAATATAAAATAATTCTATATGTAAAAAACACTTGATATATAACTTAGATATTAGTTATCAATAAAAGATATGCATTATTCTATAATTTGTTTCCTAAAAAATAAAAAAAATAAAAAGTTATAATTAAAATAATTTAGATTATTATTTATTTTCAATAAACTTAATAAAAAACAATGCCTATTTTTTTAAAAAAAAATTTTTTCTAAAATTATTTATTCTTTTTTTTATTTTGAAGGATCAAATGGCTACCACGCTTTTGTTTTATTATATAAAATTATTTATCCTTATTCAATATCATAATATAAAATTTTTATATATTATATTTTTGTACTGTATTTGTTTTGATAATAAATTAATTGTTAAAAGTTTAAAAATTGTAAAAATTAAAAAAATATAAATAAGATTTTTCAAAAATCTCACTTTATATACAGTATTTTAGTATACGTACTTATATTTTAATTAAAAAATTTTTTCCAAATAATTTTGCGAATTTAGAGAGATAACGGTTGCGACAAGTATTAAAATGATTCTCAAAACTGTGAATTTTTTCGTCAGTTTAATAAACATTATTTCTACAACTAACATTTAAGGTAGTTACTACGCTTGTTCTCAATGCAAAAAATTTTTCTTTAGATGTTTCAATCACTTTCGTATGTACATCTTTCTGAAGGCGAATTGATCGGAATCAATACGATTTGTTCTAAGTGTGTAATATGATAGGCACGGTATATTCGATGCAACTAGATGAGGAGGATATACCAATTACCTAATGGCATTATTTAACAAGAAAGTATAGGCTTATGAAGATGGGATTATCGGTATTCAGTTCGTGGTTCTTATAAAAAGGACCACAAATTTGAACGGGCTAAAGCCTTCATCGAGAAGGGTGGGTTTGCAGTAAGATTATTCGTTACTTAGAGTGAATATTCATTTTGTGAAACATCGACATAATTGTAATGCGAGTTTTCTACAAAAGATATGTTTACAAAATGAAATTTTAATTAACATTCGGACGAAATATCGCTCTATATAATATTGGAAATAAGATAAAATTTTAATCATCAACCCATTTAGTGAAAAAACCAAAAAATTAATGACTCGTCCTACTTACTCCAATTTTAAGTATCTAATATTCCCAGATGACCCTGATATATGGTGCAGAGGCAAATTCATATTGTTTTGCGAAATATGATTGACAGCGATCTTCCAGAAATCTTTTAAGCCAAAGGTCATTATTAGCCGTTAAACTTATATTCAATCGAACAAGTCGTAAGTAATCAATACTTACGTTGCAAGTTCACTGAATATTTTTTCTAATATTTCCGCCTTCTGTTCTTTCATTTGAACCCCGTGAACCAAATCGGGTATTTTAACTACAAATATATACAATAAGAACAGTTACATAAGACCAGTATTGCATCAAATACCCGGGAAGCATCAAGTACCAATTGCATAATATCGATATTACGCATGAAATATATTACACACCAACAAGACGCATCAAATGCTCCGCTCCATATATAGAGGACATGACTTTTTTGGGGTATTTTTCTGTCATCTCAACATATTGCTGACGTTCAAAACGATATAATAAATATATTGGAAGAGCTTCATTGAAATATTGTCTGATCCCGTTTATTATATCTCGTACTGAGGTTTCTTGTGTTTTTGATATTCGACCACGATTTCTACCAGTAGACTTGCCCTGTTCTTTAATCTCTTCAATTTTGAAGTCATAAAACTCCTCCAGAATATCATCTACTGTATTTGGACGAGGTAAAGGATGAATTATCTAAAGAAAATATGAGAAAATTCGACAAATCGTCAAATTTTAATGAGATTGCATGTAAAAATTACCAATAAAAATCTTTTATACCAGCTGATTCTTAGTGTTCCACTGCCATTCGTCGACCAACCGAAGCATCCCTTCGTCGGTAATATTAACTGATATTTTGCATTTTCTTGCTCTTCTCTATCGTCAAGAATTGAGAATAAGAATATTAACGCAGATCCGATCGTAATGTATTATTAATAAGATTTACAAACCACATTTTTCACCGAGGTATTACTATTTGCAGATGGACCCTGATCGATAGTACGTTTTCGCCCACGACCCTTCGTGCCAATAGCTTTCGTCATTTTGTGATCATTGACAATCGAGTTAATATCTATGGATGGCACATAATGATCTTCAGTTGATTCAATGTGTACATAAACATTAGGAGCGGTACTAGGTGTTGATGCCGACTTCATCTTCATCGTGGATGCTATGTTCTCATCTGTCATTTTGAGAATTCTAGATTCTGAAACCCATTCATCCCATCTATTATCATTATGAATTAATTTCAACCCATAAATAAGAAAAAATAACAATGGTGACATTAAATTATGAACATACTTCTTATTCCATCCTCTATAGTGAACCTGATACTGAGGCCCAACATCACCCCCCTCATTCTCATATAATATTCTAAGATCCAAAATCTACGGTGATATGAAAAAAAAGTTGTAACTATTGTTTATTTATTCTACTATATTCCCACAAAGGATCGCGATTTCAAACGTTAAAGAATCTCACTAGAGTATGTGGTGTTGGATTTAATTTTTTTATGCAAATTCTTCCTGCTTAATGGATCCACTATCTCAAAAAATTTTCTTCTTGAAAAGCAATCGCCGATAAAATATCAGTAAAACGTGTTACCTGAGCGGGATATGCAACAGGTCCGTGAAAACAAAGTACGTTCTCACCGTTTTGATACTTGAACACCGCTGAAGTAGACGATGCTGCCAAGGAAGAGGATGTGTGCTTTTTATTTTTGACCATTCGTGCAATTAATGCGTTTGCTTTTTTTCTCCCCTGTAATATAGCTGTACCGTTTGAAAACGGAAAAAATCAGTGATACGTAACAACCATTGTAATTTTGTGGTTATGGGATAATTTTTAATTTGTATAATTATATACAGTAACATGAAATGTATTTTTTAAATAATGGTATATAAAATGTGTAGAATATAAAATGATTTGTGTACCCGTGAGATATTCTACATACGCACGCATCTACTAAATATCAAAATGCCAAAGTAAATATTGAGGAATAGAAGTTTGAAATTTAAATGACAGAGACGTAATATTTGCTCCATATTTTTATCAATTATTACAGAGAAGCCTCAACTGTCAGCAGTAGAGATAGCATAACTATTGGTAAGAAGGCTATAGTTTGTCAAGACACTGAAACGAAGGGAGAGATTCATATAGGTTAGTACCTTTAAGAAACATTTGAAATTGCTTTGGTTTTAACATTATAGAATCCCTTTACTCATTTTTTCCCGATCATACAATATAAAGGCGCAGGTAATTTTAAAATGGACATATCTTCGCGAATATTTCAAAAACTGACATTCAATTTAATTGAATTCCATAGGAACTGTTTTGCACCCTCAATGTAAGGTTATTGCAGAATCTGGCGCAATTTATATTGGTTCAAACAACATAGTCGAAGAAAATGTGACTATTATAAACAAGTATACTGTGCCCGATAACTTAATTTTATTTTTTTTTATTCACGTCGTTTGGTAATAATGCTTTCCTTCCGTTTACTTAGGAGATCGGATGCTCTCATTATTGGTGATGAGAATGTTTTTGAAGTCGGATGCTGTAATTATTCGTTTATTATTACTTGTTTAGAAAGAAATTGTATTTAAACTTAAGTAGTATTACTGCAACAGATGTGGAAGGATCTAAAATTGGAAATAGGAATATAATAGAGGCGAAAGGTATACTTCTCCGGAGTTTGTAATAAGATTTTTGACAAGACATTTATTAAGCAATTATATTTCTTAGCGAAAGTTTTGGGAAATACGTCGCTGGGTGATAACTGTGTCATCGGAGCTGTTTGTTCGACCAATAAAGATGAAGCTATTCCGGATAATACTGTAATATACGGCGATCATCATAACCGAAGAACTCAAAAAACAGATCCAATTGTATGTTTAATAATTGCCGTATACCTTCTGCATGAAAGTTGTAACTTATTCTTTCGCAATTATACTCTGTAGCATCAATCGAGTCTACACGCGCGCCATTTAGATTACCTTCGTGAGGTATGTAAGATTTTTAGTTGCACAAGTTATTAGAAAAATCACCTCAAATTCTAAATTTTTTTTAAAGGTTTTACCCAAATTCAATCACGTTAAAGTAAGTGAACTCATAAATTTATAAATTTTTAATTTTTAAAATTGTTTTCATCTAATCGTTCTATATTTTTTAATCAAAAGATCGGTGGTTCTAATTCGGGGTCTGAACAATCTCAAACTAGTCATCAAAGAAAAGCGAAATAAAAGCGATTGAAATTTATGGTTTGGCGTATAGTTACCATCGACTTGTATGCATACACGAAGTAAGGGGTACATGAGCCCCAAGGAAATAATGCATTAGTCTTATAATTTATTCATAACAAATAATTTAATAAAGTTTTTAACAAGCATATTACAGCATATTAAATTCTGTATTACAACACAGTACGTTGGCAAGTAAGATATTATTTTCATGATAACCTAAAATTTAGAACATAATTTTTATTTAATTATTTTTATTAATAAAATATTATTTTTTATAAATTTTATAAATTTAAAAAATTTAATAGTTTACAAACATACAATTAAATGTTTTATTAAACTCGTTGTTGTATATAATATATAAAATATTAACTTGATATTGTGATAAATTTTAAAAATAGATTATTTAATTAATTGTTATTTAAAATCAGTAATACAAAAAATATTTAATTCTGTTTAAATAATATTAATAAAATATAAAATATTTTTTTATAAAATATAATTTAATTACAGTATATACTGTATATATAACTTTTTACTTATTCATATTTTGTTAAAAAAAATATTTTTTCTTTTTCTTCTTTAACAAGTTCAAAATGTACTGATATTATATAAAATATTTTAACTGTTTGAACTAATTCTATCAAGAGTTATATAATATTTAAAAAAATACTTTTGTTTAAAAACATATAAAGTAATTAAATCTATATATAATAAAAGTTTAATAAAAAAAAAAATTTTTTTTAAGACCTGTAGGTTCATAGCACAATAGTTAGTGCTCTACAGATCAGATTACAAGATATCAGTTTAACTTCAACACTTATCGAAATTGATTTATTCAGCATAATGCCACTTGTTAATTATTTGTCAAAAAAGTATATAATTTGGCTAATCAAATTTATATAACTTTTATCTTTAGCTATAAAGTGATATATAATTTATTCAACATATAAAGAATACACTTTTTTTAAATTTCATTTTGAAGAAATTAATATTTCGACAATTAAATGGATAATTTATTTTTGTATCAAATATATATACTGTATATATTTTAACTTTGCCAAATTATATTACTCTGACAAATTATATTACTTTGATAAATTATATTATCTTGTCAAATATATATTGCTAAATTATATTACTTTGCCAAATTATATTACTTTGTCAAATATATATATTTTTGCTAAATTATATTACCTTGCTAAATTATATATGTTTTGATGAAATTTTATATATTGTATTTGTGATTTAAAAAAATAATAGTTAAATATTCACAAGAATCTTGTTGATTTGAAATCTTATATTTAAATAAAATAAATTGGCTAAAAATATTATAAATAAGAATTATATATTTGTATCTAAGCAAATAAAATTTGATACTTCATAATTTAACATTTACATTATTTTCGAATCCAAAATAAAATCTGATATTTGTCAAATTAACAGGTTTAAATTATCAAATAAAAGTCCAATTGTGTTTTGTCACATTATTCAGTAAGTTAATCAAATGAGTAAAGAAAAACTAAACCTGTTTCAAGTATAAATCAATACTTCTATTATGATTCACAAATTGAACTAAAACAAATAAATCTTTTATATTTCATAATGACATAATGGAATCAAAGATTTCATTTCCAATTTGACATCTTTTATATTAATTAGCTTTATTTTAAACAATTATTAAATTATTATTAATATCTTCAACAAATAGTCTTTAACATTTATGATTTTATAAGAAGCTTCATAATATTCGACTAATAAATTCAAGATTTCAAAAAATATAATTAAATTTAATTTTTCAGAATACAATAGTTTGCCAAAAAATTATTTGAATCTATTAATAACTGTTTCTTGAATATTATATGTGTTGTTTAAGAATTAACATAATTTGTTTACTAAAAATTGATCCAATATTTGATTGATTATTTAAAATTTTGAGTCCTATATTATTATAATAG
The DNA here is from genome assembly GCA_910591835.1 of Acaulospora morrowiae. Taxonomy (NCBI): domain Eukaryota; kingdom Fungi; phylum Glomeromycota; class Glomeromycetes; order Diversisporales; family Acaulosporaceae; genus Acaulospora; species Acaulospora morrowiae. Next base: position 1,977 of record CAJVPV010001465.1, on the reverse strand, counting down.
AATATGGTTAGATTAATAATTTAGTAGTCATTTATCAATCTTCGCATTAGTTCAGACTCAATATTTCACTAGCTATTAGGTAATAATTCTAAATTTAAAATTTGTTAGAATATTATTTTATAAATATTAATTATAAAAAAACCTACTTACAAAACTATTTATTTATTCAAATGAAAAATACTAAAAATCATACAATGGTTTATAATTATACATGCATTCATATAGATATAAAAAAAAATAAAGATTTGATATAATTTTTTCTTTTTTTAATTAACTTAATTATTGTTATTAATTTTTTATAAGCTTCATTTAATAATTCTCATTTTATGATTTGGTATACTAATATCTGATATATTTTGATAAAATTAATTAATATTCAGTAATCAATTTTCAAAAGATATTTTTATAAAACAATAGTTACATATAGAGAATATTCAAAAGTCATTGGACAAACTTTAAAAATTTATATCTAGCTGTATATATAAAATTAAAAAAAAATTTTTTTATACAATTATTAAAATATTAAAAATTTTAAAAAAGTTTACAAAATTACTCAAACCGAAAATAAAGATCACTTGAGAAATCAAATTAAAGTAACTTATTTAACTTTTTTTTTTATACAATTCAATATTTAATAGGACCCCTTTAGTCACAATACATGATGTCATGACATGCTATTTATTATCCATTAATAAAGTTAACGTGATATATTTTTTCAGGCTTGTAGAACAAGATGATCAAGTTCTACAAGATTGCTTGATTTCATTTCACATTGCCATATTGAGTTTTTTACCTCATGTCACAAGTTCTTTATTGGAAGTGTATTAATATATGAAGACACCTTTACAGAGCTGTAAAAGAGAATAAGGAAATCAACACTATATCAAGAAAAACAACTCCAGTATATTTGACTTAAACTATGCTTAACGGTGCTGATTAAATATTTAATTTTCCATTCTTCTTGTGGCTCATGCCATACTTGACAGCAGAATCCCTACTAAAAAAAGGATACTGTAAACTTGTCAAACTAAAACACATATCAAAAATGCTGAGTGGTCCAGTTTTTACATGCCAGATATCAATTAAGCCGATTTTTTAAATTGACTTCAGAAATAAATGGCTTTGGGTAAGCAACATGACATCTCAAATTCAATTTATAGAGAGCATGACAAATAGTATTTGTGGAAATGTTAATCTTTGTTAAATTCATAAAAATATTAGTAAGTTGAAAAGCATATAAATGACAGTTTTTTTTGGTGATTTTTTTTATAATAGTTTGAGAAGAAGAATTAATAAGTAGTGGCTGACTAATTCTTATATCTTGTGGTTCAACAGAGCTGGTTTCTAAAAATTTTTTAATAGTAACACCAACAGCTGATTTTGAATAGTTAACTTGTTTTATGATATCATGGTATGGCATTTTTTTTTATAGTGACAAATAATCATGTTCCTTTGTACTAATATTAATTGAATTTTTTTGTTTATCATATTTAAAAAGATGATTCTTGTTTTGTGAGTTTATTATTTATGTAATAAAGTTATTTTAATAAAATAAAGTATTATTTACGTAACAAATAAATTAATATAAATAAATTAATTAATTTAAAAAAAAAAAAAATTAAATCCTTATAGATGAAAGAACACCACTTAAAGGAAAGCATTTCACTATAGATCTCGACAATAATCTCACTAGATGTTTGAGCTGCCCAATCGGTACACCCTCTCATGGTTTCTGTTGGATACCATTCACGAGTATGTCCGCTTCTACTCTATGGGTCTCTTTTAGTCCTCTCAATAGATTCAAATACCGTCTGCTCAACATAATAGATGAAATTGTCAACTTCCCATCAAATAATGAACATATTCTTCAAGAAGTCAATATCTCTGCTAGTCATCCTTCCCAATCATTATTACAAGATCTTGGCATACAACAACATTACCATATTCAATCTCACAAGAACAGTCTATTTATAAATA
>CAJVPV010001464.1:0-15796 GCA_910591835.1 Acaulospora morrowiae | reverse complement strand
AGAATTTTTTTAATTGTTGGTAGTGCCTGTTTGCAAAGCCAGAGATGGTGAGTAGTTTCTGTGTACGAGTTGCAGCGGGGGCAGGTATCATTTGTATAGATATTGGGTAGAGTGAGATGAAGGTGTGATTTAGTTGGAAGTACATTAGATAGAATTTTGAGGTGGAAGTTATATATTCTAGATTGATGTTGTGTAGTTGGAATTGGTGTATAATAGTACAGATTTCTTACTACTGTATTTCAAATCGTTGATACAATTAGGTAAAAGGTACATTTTTATTTATAAAATGGGTATTCTGTTTCTCTTGGAAAAAACGTAGCTTTGGAGGAAGTACGATAATCGTTGATAATCGGTAAGGGATATATATGCAACAATCACTGATTGGATAAAAATTCTATTAAATGTGCCAATTATGAAGATCGTTCGTATATAATAAATCAGAATTTCGGATTAAAGTACAGTTGGAATGTGGTTGGTAAAATAATTAATTATACAATAGTGGAGCTAGTACTAAGGCACATATATCATAATATAGTATGGCTAAAGTACGGTTAAAGTACTGTTGAAGTACGGTTATACTTATTATGTGTCAGAGACACTAGCTCGCTATAAAAATTTCTATCGGATCTCAATATCGAAAAATGATTAAATAGACTGATGCTCAAATCCGTATACTTATTGATGAGCATAGAAATAGAAATAATGAATATTCATAATCTTGAAAAAAATCGAATCAGATTTTGGGATAACATTGCTACCAGGATTAATTAAGAGCATAACACCACGAGCTTCAATGGGCATCAATGTAAAAAAAAATTTATGAATCTTGTTCAGGATTACAATATAAGTATGACATAGTAAGAATTTTATCAAGATATGGCTAATAATTTATATCAATTAGTTGATATGTGATTATATGTCAGGGAATCAAAGAACATGAAGAAGCCGAATGGGTGCACAATATTTTAATGAATTTCGTACGCATTTTTGAGAGAGGCCTGAAGATAATTTCGATAGAATCCACAACATTAATAGTTCTAATCATAAATAATGTAGAATTGGAAGGAATAATACATCCGCACTATCTATTAGAGAAGTTGAACAGGAATTGAGTTGAACATCGCCAGGTAATTGAAAAAGTTGAAGAACTTCCATTGATAATCAAAGAAGTCATAGACGGTCAGCATCTCCATTGCTACCCATAATGCAATAAACACTAATACAAACAATCCTGGTGTGAAAAATCCTAAACAAAATATTGGTCAATTTGGCTCTATAGAAACATCATCTCTTCAACCACCACCACCTTATGAGGTCATAGATGAAGCACAAAATAATAATATTTCTTCAGAAGTGAATCAGAGTAATGTTGTTTCTAACCATGAAAATGTCTCTAGTAATATGTCCTCATCTCAAAACAACAGTAATGTTAGTATGTACAATATAAATAGTCAACCACTGGAATAAATGTGAGAAATTAGATCTTGTCCTGCTATACAGAATTTCGTCTGAAAAAATAGAGGCAGAGCCTCATTACTTCGTAATAATAGCGGAGCTAGTGTTTTTGATACATAAATTTTAGCCAAATATCAAATTATACATTTTTGTTATATAAATAAAAAACTGAATTAATGAAAATCACGTTACAGAATAAATTGAAGATCATGTATAATTAATCATGTAACCTGCTGATTGTTACTATAAATTCCAAATCTGATTGACTAACTCGTGACATTTTGTGAAGTTTTTTTTTCGTAATGCATCGCTCCACTTTCACATTCCCTGAATCTAATATTCCCATACCTAAGGAGGCAGAAATGGGTAGGTGAAACGTTTTAAAAGGTCAGAATAGTGATTTTATTTTTTTTATTGTATTTCTTACTCGCGATTTTTATTATACCGAAAAATGGAAGAATTTCTTTTAACAAGAGAACCCCTTGATATCGTTAGAATTTCTACGGCATTATATGTACAGTCATCACGGAAAGTATCGCCCGATTTTCAATCATCACTAAACTTATGGTATTTATACGTTTTATTTTAGTTTTTTATATACATATAAAAAAAAATTTTTTTTTTTTATTTAATATTTAGTTGACCCTTCATTTGCACTTAATACCATATCAACTCTTCGTGGCATTGAGCCCACAACCTCCCGAAGAATCGAGATGTCAAATTTTGACCACTCTTCTTTCAAAGCAGTCTTAAGCTCGTCCACGGTTTTGGGAAAATTTTCTTGATTTTGGATATTGTTTTTAAACAGTTTCCAAACATTTTCGATCGGGTTGAGGTCAGGGAATTCACGGGCCACTTGGTGATTTCAATGTTTTTCTCCTCGAACCATTTTGTAATGATTTTCGCGGTGTGGATCGGGGCATTGTCCTGCTGAAAGATTAAGTGGGGTGACACCAAATTATGTACTGTACATATAAACGGCAAGAGATGTGTTTTTAAAATTCTCAGGTAAGTTTTTGCAATTATTTTTTCTTTTTTTTCTCTATACTCATCACAGAATACTAACGTTCCTTTTATTTCTCCTATAAAGCATCCCCACACCATTACAGAACATCGACCACTTTTGAAAGTGGATGCCAAGCATTTTGCATTGAATCTTTCTCCTGTATTTCGCCAAACTCGTATTTGTTGTGATATTTTTCCAATTTTGACACATGTTTCGTCCGAAAAAATGATGCGCGACCAATCATAGATAGATTTATTCTTGTTTTTTTCACACCAATTTACTCGTGCGATTGCATTATTTTCACTGATGAAAGGTTTCTTTGCTGCTATACGGGATCGAATCCCAGCTTCATGAAGTGTTTTTGCTGCTGTTGTTAATCCACAATTAAGTTTTAAATTATTCACAATTTCGTGCAAAGACTTGCATCGTGTTTTAATAGCTTCTTCGATAAGTTTTTTTTTTCATCATTTTTGATTGATCCATTTTTCTTGTATTTGGCAATAAACCGTCGTATTGTCGTGGGGTCACGTCCCATTTTTTTTGCTATTTGCACTGCGTTCATGGTTTCCATGTAACCGAGTATTTTTCCTTTATCAATTTCGGTCAACTCAGTGTAGGTAGGGGCCATGTCACACGAAAAAAAATATGTGTATGATATTTGGCTAATGTTGCAGAAATGAAAACAAAAAAGATAAGCGTTTAAAAGTGATGAAAAAGGGGTGTAATGTCACGTTTAAATTTACGTGTCATTATATATGTAGATCGGGCGATACTTTCCGTGATGACTGTACAAGTAGAACAAGGTGAATGGAGTGGCGTTCTTGAGAAGGAAGTGGAGAATTTTGAAAATATCTTGGAAAGAGTTTTAGGACAAGTTCCCTCAGAAGATGTTGAACGAAAAAAGAAGCTTCGAAGTTTTGGTACTGGAAAAAAATTAGCAAAACGGGTAAGACAGTAACTATGTTTATGACAAATATGTGGATATGATGTCATGCATTTTTTAGGTTTTCTAGTATGGTATAATCACTAGTGAAAGGCTGATGCCCGTTGTAATATTATTACTCCAGCACGGTAGTAACTAGTTTATACCATATGCTACATATCAAACATTTTTGCCGGCTCTTGAAACCCGATAATTTTTTGGCTGGGGCGCCCCGGGTGAAATTTTGTGAAAATGGAAACCTAATCTGATTCCGCGATGTGGTTAAATTTAATATGTTTTTCAAAACGAGTCTTTAGAACTAATTTTACTACATTCTAGGTCGCAACTGCATTCGAAGATCTATGTTCACTCTCAGAAATGAAAGCATTAGTGATTGATTGATACCGAAGCCTGGCATGAAAACGCAAATGCGAATTTACGATCTTTGAAATGTGATGTTGGATGGTGTATAAACGAGAGCGCTAGTTATGAGAAGACCATGTGGGAGAGAATAGAAATGGAACTTAAGGAAATAAATGTGGAGGATCTTGGCTTCGATCATCCGATATGTTCAGGCGTTCTCGATTTAAAATCAGTACCCTTTACAAATATACCCGGGTCGGTTTGTGATACTTTTAAGGAACCGTTTCAGAAATATAAGTTAGAACAAAATCATAATGTAATGGATACATGTAAAGAATTTATCCGGAACGAAGAATCGAAAATTAATATAGATGAGGTTTGGGTGATGTTAAGCATGGAGAATGGTTGGATAAACCTGAAAAATTACAAGATCTAACAAAACAGATGTTAGAATCAATGTAAGCCACTTGAAATAAGTTTTGCTAAACCCGCTTATATGATTCTTTTACATTCTCATTTACTGGTAAATAATTATAGGCTCAAAGTTTGAAAATCTCCAAAATACGAAGCATATATAAAGAAAGGAAAGTCGATAAATGAAGGCTCATACGTTTGTGAAGTGCTCGCACCATTGTTAAACATAGTGATGAGCAATTTGCCAGGAAATCCAATAGCGTGGGATATATGGTAAGCTCAACTTAACGAATCGCGTTATGTGATTATCATATCTTCTGCTACAATTAATGTTTCCCAAACAAGGGGCGAAGAAGGGAGTTCAGCTAGTGCTATACGAAAAGGTTCTCGTAAAATTGCACGAAGGGCTGATTATATGATGATGGCGCAGTTGGGAAAAAATGCTAAACTTGAAATTGTTTATCTTGAAACCGGTAGACCTGATTCCACTCAAGATAAACGCCTTCGTGATCATAAAAAATTAATACGTTTTTTCAAAGATTCTATTGATACCACAAGAAGCGTATTAAAGCTCAAAAAGATATTCAACCAATCATCGAAGAGACAGAATTTGTCTATATTTACTATTAACGTTGCAGGTATATGTAAATTACTTCTATTTTTATATCCATAAATCACTTATATTTTATTTTATTACTTTATAATTTTACAGGCGACGTTATAGAACTTTACGCTATGCATAGAGAATTGGGTATTTACAGATATTGTCTCATAGAGGAAGCATCAATTCCATTACACATAACTTCAGCAAACGCTGTGTATCCGCTCATTCATACCTTACTAACATTAAGAACGGCAGTTGCATGCACAATTCATAAAATACTACATAATTTTGATTCTGGAGATAGTGAACATAGTTCTAGTGAAATGACAACAACTGTACCTACTCCTTAAAAATTCATAAATTTCATTTCTGTAATTTGTTTCTATTTTACCGCATCAATAAATCTGACCCTGGTGATTAATATAATTACATACTTTGTTATTTTTCAATCATCACGTTATTTTTTAATCATTCGTACGCGTTATTTAAAGTACGTCCACCAGAAAATTATATGTTTGCATGATGCTTGTAAATTATGATGATATAGTGGTTTTTGATTGGTTGTTCGTCATATATATACCCTTACCAATCAACGATTAATTACCACCACTACCCGCGCTTCTTTTTTTTTTAACGCGAAAGTGAACGCGATTCTTCTCTTGCATAGCAAGGGCACTTACGTGGATGAGTAAGACTCGGCTCTAGGAATTTATTTCTAACGGCTCGTCGAACAGTGTTGCTTTTGTCTTTTTTCTCTTCCTAATTAATAATAAACATACTGTTCGTAATTCGTAAGCAAAACCGGGAATGAATGCGTCATAGTAAAAATTAGTTTCTTACCTCTTCTCATTCGTATAAACTTTTAACCAGTCGTCACGAGAACCTCTAACCGAAACCAACGTAGGAAAATGCAACGATATATCAAAAAATCGAAGAACGATGAGCAAGTAGATCCTGCAATAGAAAAAGACCGTGGCGAAATATTTTACGATCCTACAAAAGTGAGTAAAGGGGGGTTAGCTAGTGATCGAACATATAAACAAAGCTTGAAGTATAAGGGCAGTCATCACCTTTCGAGGTAGGTCTAGGGGCCGATTGAACCCTCCCTTGCAAAGCTTTTTTATTAAGGACGTGGTTGGCAAATTATCATTATCTATTAGCGAGGAGAGGTAGATTCGATATGCTACCCGCTAAACCACTAAGCTATTAGATGAGAAGTAATTTGTGTGTATCCACTTTAGCAAAATTGGCATGGGCAAAATCTATTATTTCTGGTTGATGTTGACATTAATCACTTTTTTTCTTTTAGCATAAAACACAAATAGAGACACGAAAATCTACCAAAGAAGAAACCATTGATTATATTCAGTCACAATGGGTTTCTGAGGATTTCGACGCCGAGGATCTCAGATCGGTTAATTTATCCCAGCCTTTTATAATGATTAGTCCGGAGTCGACATTCATTGAAAAATTCTTAGAAAAAAGATGTCAAAGGCGATTTGCAAAACATCAAGTTCCGATTGATAATAACAACTCTTCGATACCAGCTGAATATTTGGAGTTATTGGAGGTGGAGATATTCTGTAAAACTAATGTTTCGGATTCGATTTCTCGAGATCTATGGAATGAATTTGGACGGTGGGCATACTTTACGAGGGTTCCCAATTTTAGAAAAAAATTCCGGCATCACTGTCGACGTCTGTGGGCTAAAATAAGGCATGCACATGAGCAACGAATAAAAACTTGGAAGGGGCCTCTAGAAGATCACGAAATCCCAGAAGTATTCCAACGGCACCCAAAGGACAAGCTTGTTATTGCGGATGAAACCACAAAAAAAATCATAAATAATATCCACCTCGATAGCTACCAATATATCTCTAAATCCCATTGCATTAAAAATACTTTTGGCGAAACGATGGTTGACTTCTTTGATCTGGACAATTCAGAATCTGTGAGAGTTGCGCAATCTGCAGTGGATGATTATTATGAGCACACTCGCAAACATGTCAGTCATCAGAGTAGCCAGTTTATCAATAACCTGGCAGAACAATTCGGTTGTTTGACGGATAGCAATATAGAGCCTTACGTTACAGCAAGCACCGTATCCAACCATTCCCAGGACCATCGGAGTTGCGTAAATAAATTGATGCAAGGACTTCAACTATTATCAGACGCAGTTAACGATTATTTTGGTGTTTCTTACCCAGCGTTGTATGCTAAAATGAAAAAACTTAATCTAGGTTCCAACGTTCCTAAATGTTTCGGTGCCTTCCCAACAGTCGGTATTAACTTTAACTCTATTTGCCAGTTCCATCGGGATCTGAAAGATCACCCTAATACACTATGTGTCGTGTGTCCCCTTGGAACATTCGAAGGTGGGCATCTGGCATTCCCTGAATTAAAGTTAGCAATTATGGCAAAGCAAGGACAGGCGATCGCTTTTCGGTCACACCTCTTAATTCATGGAAACCTCCCACTAATAACCGGGTCGAGACATAGCATCATCTTCTATATTCATAGCACTGTTGTAAAGCAAAAACGGAAATTTGGTTCTCTTTTCGACGAAGACGCGCTGGAGATTCTAGACACCACTCACTCAATCACGGATGGTGTTAAAAAGTATCCCCCCCCCTAAATTAGGTTATTAAATAAAATTAAGAAATCATAGGCGGAGTCATCTTGGTAAGTGTCTATTACAGGTGAGCAAAGTTTGTGAATTAATATATATTGTTCATTTATCTCTCAATCATAGATTTGAAACCCGCAAGAAAAGGCCTACCGGCACGATATAAGAAATAATGGGCGGAGCCCAGACTCGAAGAGTCATGCATCTAACGGGTTTTTATTTTCGATTCATTTTCTGTATCACTATACTTTGTATATATCATGTAGGCTCGTAGAGCCATTGCTTTGCAATAAATAAATCAGGCCTTTAGGGCGTCTCGAAGAGTCATTGGTCAAATAAAGATTTTTGCATATTGATGAAGAATTTAATCATAAGTTATATTGCGTAAAAAATAATTGTCACATGTTCTACGAACTTCTACGTCGATTCCTGATTTGCGGATTTAATTCACGTGATATGATTTTGTCACTTATTTTTACCTGAAATAAACACAAACAGTCTATTTCTTACCTTCTATCTCCCTGATAAGAAAAACACAAAATGAGTTTGAAAGGGTCATAATAGGAATAGTCTTATCAGTCTTTATTAGTAGTTTTATCAAAGTTCATATGACACAATGACTTAGCATTTTCCAGATCGTCAAGATCATTACTACAGGGGAGAAATTGTCGAATTTAAGGAGTGTTTACCAGTTGCGAACACAGGGAAAATCTGATTTATGTTAAGTGGTTAACTGCAAAAATGATGAGAATTACTTGGTTTTTGGAATGGATCTAATTGTTCTGGGCAGTATAAAATACATCATTTTTTTTTCTTCTCTGGTGAGTACCAAAAACGTTTTTCATCACTAATTAAAAGTAATATACCATTATTTATTGTACCACTATTAATTAAGACTATAAAAACATATTTACTTACTGCGGACTTTGTATAGGAACATAAAAATAAGCAGTACTAACAAAACCAATACCCCCGAGAGCAATGATAATAATACCTCCCAAAGTAGGAATATTTCTTTCAATGCCTTCAGAACCGTCGTTCAAACACCATCTATTACAAGATCTAGTCAAAGAACATCCAATTCTAATCGTCAATGTAATACTGGGAGAAATAGGCATGATGAGACTCATTACATACATATGAAGTTAAAAAATATACATATCTAATCTGTGCATTAATTTAGATAATCTGGACTATGAATCTGAAGATGATGACAATTTTCATGCAAGAAATCCTCTTTATTACGTTTCTAGAGAATATGCACAATATTGTTTAGATAATAATGATCATTCTCATTTAAGCTATAGGGACGCATTAAATATTCTAGATCAATAGTTATCTAATTTATAGTAGAGCTGAATCAAAGCCCTTATTATTTTATTTGTATAACCTTCATTTGACAATTTTTTAAAAATAAAAAAATCTAGCTATATATTCAGATTTCATATATGTTATCACTCCCCTAGGGTCCATTATTGCTTCGCAATGGACTTTGCCCTATAATGTCATGTGATTTAAAGTTATGATGTGATTATAATTATTTTCAGATTGAATTTTCTATATTCACTTAATTTATATATTTATGCATTATTTTCCGCATTAATTATATTACAATATTATAACAATTATAATGAGTAATACTAATAATAAATTCAACAAATACAAAAAATTTGCTCCTTTATATAAAGTGCTTTTATATAAGAAGAAGAATATAACAGCTATTCAGAAAAAACTTGATACTAATAGTAATATAAATTAAATGGCAGTGTTAAAGAGCAAGAAAGCAAAAAAACTTGCTGATTCATATAAATTGTTATTGAAATTGATGAGGGATTTAATACCTATACAGGGGAAACTTGATATAGATATTAATCCTGTTTTAAAAGTGGAACTTAGAAGGAATAAAGCTTCTTCAGATAAACTGATTAAATTATTTGATTTACTTTTATGCTTAGAAGACGATATAGTGACAATTCAGGAAAAAATCAATATTATTGGTTATACTAATTAAGAAATAGCAGAAGAAGCTGATAAAAATGCCAAAGTGTATCTCTGAAAGTTTGAAGAATTTCATGGTCCCTTAGAAGATATTCCAAGTGTGTTAATACAAAAATTAATTGATAGAGGAGTAAAAAAGTTTTGGTTTACTGGTGAGGAACTACTATTGTTTCCAAATGTTACTCTTCAACAATTGCATGAAATTTTTATCAAAAAATCAGCTAGCAACAATCAATGTCCATATCTAGAATCAAAAGTAAAGAAGGAAAAATTATCACAAATATATATATGTTACAGCAAATAAAAATTCTTTGTCTAAAATTAGCTGGAGATTGTTGAATACCTGATTACCCAATCTATTCTTCTTCATTAAGTAAAATTATTTGTAAACCATTAATGATTAGGATTAATTTTGCCAATCTCTCTGATACAATTACTGAGTACAGAAATAAGATTTGCTTTATCTAATAATGTATAGGTAAACATTAGAATAGGTAGATCAGAATCGGACCATTTTTCATCTGAATAATTAAGATATTTGATTTTAATTTTAGAATTAAGTTTTTTCATCACTTCTTTGTTAATCCCATTACATCCTTCCAAACTAAGATATTTCAAATTAGTACAATTGCAGGCTATTTTCTTAACAGCTTTATTATTAATAAAGCAATCACCAAGCTCAAGATGTCTAAGTTTTGGGCATGAGTGAGTGATTTCAGTGATATATTGATTAGTGAGATATATACATAAATTAAGACTCAGATGTAATAGCTTTGGACAATATCTTGCAATTTCTGTAATTAATATGTTAGTAAAACCATTACTTCGGTCAAGAATAAAAGTTTGTATATTTGAACATAAGTGTAGAATCATATTAATCAATGCATTTGAGATTTTTAAACCTTCTAATCTGAGGTATATCATATTGGTGCAATAGGTTGGCTTTATCTTTTTACACATGATTTTTTTAAAGTTTATCAATTGCCAAATAAGAGCTCGAGGCATCTTTCGACTATACGGACCTCTCTAATAATCTTTTTCTGTATAAAACTCAATATGATGCTATATAATAGAAGCACCACAGTGATACCAAAACCAATTAACAAACAAAGTGGAATAGAGGAATCGATCAATTTCTAAATAATATAAGATTTGTTCTAGTAATTCCGGTAAATTAAAAATATTACACTGTTGCATTATTCTCAAGTAATGTATATCTTCAATCGAAAAAATAATTAATATTTAGATTATTGGTTCATATATTTAGTTATCAAATTTTAAAAGTAACTTTACTTGTTAATAATATCGATCTTTGGCTTGCTTCATAAAGGATTCACCCGGTCAATAGAGCCACTCAATTACTGCATGCTGGATTATTTTATCACATTCTCCACTACTATATATAATTATTTGTAAATTATGATGAATAATTAGAAATTATCCCACTAGTCTCTCTAACTGCAGAAATAAGATCTGTTACAATTAATGGATCTGGAATAAGTAGAAATAGATCAGAATTCCAGAATTAATCATCAGAATAATCCAAGAATTTATTATCCGGATAATCTGAATATTCAATTTTAACCTTGCAGCTAGCTCCATTAAGCAATGTAAGAGTTTTATTTGGGAAGTCCAGTTTCATTGTATTTTCTTGGAACCAGGATTGATCCAATATCAGTATAGATTCAAGTTCGAATTTATTGGTAATGAAAACATCAGTTACTACTACTTGCTTCCTTTTATGATCTTAAGACAGAATCAAAATTTCTATTTCACGAATTATTCCCAACATATCAACCTTGCTAATAGGATTATATATTTCTGTATCACAGATGTCATCGATTTTTAAGCCTACTTTATTTATTACTTTCTCACCTATAATATTACAATTAGCACTAGAATCTAATATAGCTATAACTAGTATTTTGTTAATTTTACAGAATAAAGTTATCATTGTGATGTTTTATTATAACAATATATTTAATTCTATATTTTTAAATTTATATTAATAAATAATAATTTTGCATTTATAATAACTGAAACTAATAACAATATTGATAACAACCTGGTAGAAGAATCCATAAAAAACTTTAAACAATATTTGATTGATGTCAATGATGAAATTGTGAAGGAAATAGTTGATTCAGGATCAGAATGTCCAATTATCACTTATAAGATTGTAAAAAAATTGGGTTTTTTAAAAGATAAAAGTTTACCAATATTACTGATAAAGCAATATCTGATATTGTTAAGCAAGTATGGGTAAAAAAATCTGAATCTCTTTTTACCAATTACTAGAGATAGTAAAATCTAAGGTTTGTCAAGAACTTATAAACTCAATAGCAAACTTGGATATCTCTCAAAGAAATCATACACCATGCAAGGCTAAAAGAAAAAAGAAATTTTTAAATAATACCACATTTGGGTTTGATTCTGAATCTTTTAGTTATGAAGTAAATAAGTGATTGACTATTTCCAGTAATAATGATAAAGATTTTATTGTGGATGTGGGGAAAATAAACAAGCGTAATTAGTTATCATTACCATAGAGTTGAAATGGTCTTGCTTCTTTAGATAGTTGATTTTTCTTTGATAATTGACAATAACGTAATTTTGTGCTGGTGAAATGTTATTGTCAAGATTGTGACATAAGATTTCTCCAGCGATTGTTATAGCATAAGCTAAATTTTGTGCTCCATACATCACTACAACATAAACTGCACCTATTTTTTGTAAGTATTTAGGAATTAAATTATAATCTTTTAAAAGTCTATTGAACCATTTAACTTCTGGCTTATTTGGATCACCCATCCAGCCAGAAAATATAGCATTCTAAATCCATGTAAGCAATTCCTTAGCTCGTTCTTGGTTCTTTTCTAATGATCTAAATTTTCGAGGAATATCTAATTGTTCCCAATTCTTTGCATAACCAGTTATACCAGCATCTGTAATACGTAAAGTTTTGAGTTCAGCAGGATGTATACAAAGTATTATCATAATATCAGCAAGGGCTTGTAAATCAGATAAAGTTTTAATATTATATGCATCCAATCTTTCTTTGACCGATTCTAATATAAATTCACCTGGATAATTGATATGTTTAGTTTCAGCCCTTTTCTGATTAACACTTTGGATTTTGTTGGCATCTTCTATAATATCTGAAAATTTCGTAGTCTCAATTATCTCAAGTGATGCATTAAGATTTCTTAATTCTCTACAAAGACGAGTAAGACGTGATGAGCCAGCATTAGCATTTAATACTGATAAGGCTAAGGCATAAGCTTCTGCTCTTATATCTCTAATATTAAGTTTATCCTATAAAAACCGTTGTGCCATATCTCTGATGCTTTCTTTCTTTTTGGAGATTTGTTAGAAATTGGGATATTTACAGTCTTATTTTCGTTTTCCTGGATAAAGAATAAGGTGTTTACTTGACCCTCATTAAACCTATATCTATTTTGTAAGATTCATTTTACTTTCTCTCTAATAATCTCTTCTTCCAAACTTTTTGAAGGCTTGGTTACAACTATTCTACAACTACCTTCAATTAAATTTATAATTTTATTTTTCCCATCCCTTTGATTTGGTATTAATATACTTACCTGATCATCACTAAATTTAAAACCATCTCAAAGACATCTGTGTGTCTGATTTTGCTTTTTATTATCAATTAGATTCTCAAGAAACTCTAAGGTGTATTGATTGAGATTGGCCACACTTATCTTGAAGCTGAGATTATATTTTTCTACAATTTTAGTTGTGATGGTTGATATGTTTGATATTTACTATTACATAGGATATAACAAAAAAAATTATAACTTCGAGTTATGGTAACTCAGGCTTTATAGTATATCAGTTTATTATTATCTTCTATTTTTGTAATACTTGAAATAGATTCTGGTATTTTTTTATATTTATAAACCATTTTCTGTAAATATCAAGTCTGCTTTCCATTATAGCAATTGGAGGTATCATAGCTGGATAGGACAAACCAATCATGAATCTAATTTACTTAGGATAGTAATAATCTATTTTATCTGGTAATTGCAGAAATTCAACTAAATCTTTTACATACCTGAAGCCATTGCGCATTAGTCTGCGGAATGTTGGCTCATTATAATCGATCTTTCTTTTAGTTAATAGGTTGATTACTTTCTAAAGTGTTTCTATTAGGAGTTACTAGTTATAAAAATGATAATAGAAAGATCCAAGAAAAAATAAATAATAGGGCAGAGTTCCATTGCTTCGCAGGCCTGAAGGGGTAACCCTAAAAAGTCATAATACTTATCTAGTAAATTGCTTCGTGTATACAAAATTAAGCACACAGAGTTTCTCTCACACACTTCTATTTATAATATTTATATGCTTTTTCCTTGCCTTGCCTACACAGGATACAAAGCTGAAGACTTGATTTAGTTTCTCATTTACATTCTTTACATGGTTGGGAAATTATTACACCCTTTCGAATTTTGAATACATGGGAAGCACAATATTGCCTCTTTGCTAGATTTTTACATAAGTTGACATCTCCAATTAATAACTAATTATAAGGCATTTTATATGTCTGACACTAGCTCTGCTATTATTCTATATTCACTTTTATATTTAAAAACAAAGTTGAGAATAGAGAATTAACTAAAATCTTACCAAATATTATTTTTAGGTATCACAAAAACTAGTATATATAACAGAGTTTGCATAATATATTTTTTTTATCTGAAATTTTTATATTAACTAGTTTATAGGGTGAAACCCATTGCTTTGCAATAGGAGTAAAAAATCTCCTACCTGTGAAATTCACTTATTCACTTCTTATCGATAGCATTTACCATAATATACTATTTTTCTGAAGTATGTTAATCATTTTTTTCCAATTCTCGTCGGTATCAAGCTATGACATTGTAACTCCATTATCTTCAAGAGAATAGCAGATTATTTCTTCACTTATTAATCTTTCTCACACTGTCATATTCATATATTCGCTGAGATCTTTTTCAGCTTCCTTTGTATAACCACATATTCTTGTATTAGTCTGCATTCTATTACAGAATGCTATGGAATCAAGTTTATCTTTTTTAGTTATAGTAACGAATTTATCGGGATCCTCGCTAAGCTCAATTGCTTTTTGATGGAGATGAGCCTCTCGTTGCTTCCAGGTTAAATAGCCAGATGGATATGTTTTCGATTGGATATAGAATTCTTTATTGCTAGATTTTAGTTCGTCATTTGCAGGTAAGTCAGGAGATATCTCAAGCTTATCATTTACCAATTCGATAATTTCTGGAGATTTGGGTTTATCATCTATTGGTTCTACATGTTCGATCTCTGAAGTTATAGATGTATTAGTAGATTTGATCTTTTCTTACCTTTTTTGATGTGATCGATGCTCAATGATTTAATTATATTTTCTTCTGGTTTCGAAATTATGCTTTCAGGTACGTTAAATACAGGGATATCTGTAAATGTGTTGGTAGATATTTCGATTTGAGATAAGTCAGCAAATTTTTCAATATTACCTATTGACTCATATAATTTAGCTATGATCTTAGATATAGACCTATTTTTTTTTTCTATTAACTTGTACTTGCTTGCGTTCTATATTAATTGTTGGAAGAGTTTTTCCAAATTTTTTACTAGTAAATAAATTTTCACTATTTCTTTTACACCAAATACAATAATCCTGATATAAATTCGAACATATCAGTTTCTCAGTCCTATTTTCAGGCCAAAGTGAAATATAATCAATTATGAATTGAATTAAATTTGCTTAGGGCTCCATCATTATATCTGTTTTTATTTAAATAGTAGGAATATTTTGTAGATTCCAATTTGAAATATCAAGACTGAGTAGATAAGCCATAAATACACTAGGTGTGTCGGGATGTTATAACACTTTTAAAATATGCTGTATTGCCTTTACAATGGAGAGATATATTGAAACATACGATACACCAATTATCCATTTCTACTCAGAGTGGAGCATTATAATTATTTAATACTATAAATCCAGCATAATCTTTTAGAACTTTGGATTTGAGTCCTTTGTGCTTGATTGTTAAGTAATCTTCTGTAATAAGTAATTTGAGATGATCATTATATTTGTACCAATCTCCATTACTTATTCCTACTTAATTTATAACAATTAATTTGCAAGCCTGAATACAATTATTAAACCTTCCTAATATTTTTCCAAGATCAGAAGTTGTATAGAAAAGTTTAGAACCTAGAATTTGTTTATCTATAAAATCAATTAAGATATTTTTTCTACAGCCTGGTAAGGAACATAATACTGGAATGGTTCCAGACTTCTTAGATAGTTGTTATACTAGATATTGTTATGAGTGTTAATAGTACTATTTTTAGATTATTATTTTATAGTATTATATTATTTTATTATTTCTATTATTA
>CAJVPV010001463.1:0-15800 GCA_910591835.1 Acaulospora morrowiae | reverse complement strand
AAAAATATAATTGTTTATAACAGTTCAAAAAAACTTTTTTCTAAATTTTTATGTATTATCTAAAATCTTAAAAAATAAATATTTTTTAATAAAATTTATACTATTTATTTTTAGGTTTTAAATTATATTTAAATAAAATTTTATAAAATTTTAATGATTTTTTTTATTTAATTATAAGAGTAAATATAAAATTAAAAAAATTCTAAAAAATTATAAATCACCCTATATATTTTTTTATATAAATATTTTTATTAATTGTAATGTTATTATCAAATTTCGATATGGAATTTTATTTCTTGCTTTCTATATTTTTTTCATCACCTTCAGTAATCACAAGTTTCAAAATATTCTTCAATTTTAAATGTTTTAACTTATTAATTTTTAAAGCCAACTCTTGTTCCAATTTTGTCATTTTATATTTAAGAAATAATATCTTGAATTCTTTTTCTATTACATTATCTTGAACTGAAAGTATACTCCCCTGACATTGATCACTGGATTTTTTAAAATTGAATATGATTAACACTGGTGATTAATTTTTTTCAAGTTTGTTACCAGCATAAACATGCATGTTAATTCACCCTAATTTTTTTTTGCACTTTTGCCAAAACTTTAGCTACTTATTAATGTACATATAATTTTTTTTTGTTTTATTTTTTATACAAAATGAATCAAAAAAGAAAAGAACTTGATAAAGGAGAATGCAACCAAGTTATTGGTGCTTAGAGGTGCAGAATAAAGACTCCAGTGATTGCAAAGACTCTAAAACTTTCCAGAACTACTGTTTATGATACTATTACACATTATAAAAAAACTGGCAAAGTCAAACCTTCCCCTTGCTTTGGACAAGTACTTAAATTAAGTGAATAGGATGTTCGTCATCTTATTTGTCTTGTAAATGAAGATAGAAAATCTATCTTAAATGTTTTAATCAATAAATTCACTGAATCTACAACAATAAAAGTTAGTTCATGTACAATACAACGTTATCTTCATATTGAAGAGTTTTATAGTTGAGTTGAAAAGAGAAAACCTTTTATAAATGAAAGAAATTGCAAGACATGTTTTGAATGGGCACAAGAATGAATGAAATGGAAAGAAGAGTGAAAATTTATTATTTGAAGTAATGAATCTCAATTTGAAGTATTTAGAAATAATGGTTATGATTATGTTTGAAGAAAACCTAAGAAAAAGTATAATGTTAATTGTATAGTTCCTACTTTTAAATCTGATAGAAGAGGTATAATAGTTTGGAGGTGTTTTACAACAGATAGTTTAGGTCTGTTAGTTAGAATTAGTGATCAACAAACAGCTAGTGACTATATAGAAATACTTGATAATAATTTGCTACCATACTTAGAGAGTTATTCTGATTATTTATTTCAGGATAATAATTGTTTAACTCATCAAGCACATATTATCAAAAAATGGATGACAGAAAAAAATATTTCTTGCCTTCCATGGCCCACCCAGAGTCCAGATCTTAATCTGATCGAATATCTCTGAAATTAATTGGAATGTCAGGTTTGTAAGCGCAATTCTCTACCAACCAGTAAAACAGAGCTATTCAATTTCTTACAAGAAGAGTGGTTTAATATTGATGTCTCAATTTATGAAAATTTTGTGTCAAGTATGCCTCGCCATGTTAAGGCCATTAAAATTTCCAGAGGCAATCCTACAAAGTATTAAACATATAAATAAATAATATTAATCTTTTAGTTTTGGACAAAAAAATTTGAGATACAAATAATATGTCCATTTTAAAAAAAATAAAAAAAAAATCAATAATATTTTTACCGTTTGTAAGAAATTTGATCAGCATCCAGTGATCAATATCAGGGGAGTATACATCTTTCTAAGCTGATTTCAATTTATTTTTTAATATCTTATTTATAGTTTAAAATAATTTTATTTTTTTCAATTGGATATTATACTTGGCTTTATACTTGATATAGAAAATTTGTAATTGAATAAGTTGGAATATAAGGTTAGTATTCTCATTTTGAAGTTGTTTATTCTTATTAATAATTTGTAAAGTGCAAGTTTGTAATTTCTGAAACTTAGTATTATTATATAATACATCCTGATTTCACTTTTTTCTTTCCTGATCAAAATTCTTTACTTGCTTTGAGTATTCATCCTATAGATTCATATATTTATTAGCAAGATAAGAACTAAACTTAATATTATTATATAATGCTTTTTCAAGTTTTGATTCACAAATGCTATCAACCTAATAATCTTTATTTTCAATATCTTTCAAGCTATATACTTTGCTTATAAATTTTTTTAGCTTAATTATTAGTATAGTAAAAAAATTAATAAATAAAATCTATCAAAAATTTATCGATATATTCAATATAGTAAATAATCAAATGAACTAAAAATTTATCAATACATTTATCAAATGTATCGAATCTATTAAAAATATACTAAAAAATATATCATTATACTGAATTTAATAAATTTATTAAAAATATATCAATAATTTTTAATAGTTTTTTTTTTTATCTAATTGTAAAAAATGTTTTGATATTTGTATTCAGATACAATTCATTATTTGCTAAAGATTTTTAAAATATTATTAAAGCTAAAAATTCAATAAAGTAAGTATTAGAAGTTATAATTAAGAAATATAAAATTTCATTATAACAGGTATATCAAATTTGAAGAAAAGTTTATTCACAAATAAATTCCAAAGATATAATATTATATTCACTAATGGATCCATAAATAAATTTGTTAATAAATTCAATTAAAAAAGTTAAAGTTAAAAAATCCAAGTTTAAGTCTATTCATATTTCCAATACTAAGAATTTATTGAAAAATATAAATAAAATATTTAAAACAAAAAAAAATATTATTTCATTTACTGAATTCTTTGAAGATATCTTGAATTTGTTTAAGAGAACTAATAGGAATATAGAAAAAATTAAAGAATCTAGTTATGCTCATATTCAATCTTAGCTTCATATTATTTAAGTAAATTATTATAATATTCTATTATTTCTAAATTGGATTGAATACTAGATAATAATATCTTTTCAAGCTCTTTTATTTGATTTTTTATACTTTTATAATTTATATAATTAATTTTTTTTATAATTCTTCACTAGATAAAGAGTTAGAGTCTTGAGTTTCCAATTTATTAAAATCCAATATTTCTATAATCTTTGTCTTTTTTGGTGGATCCTTTACTACTGGAGTCTTATTGAATATTGGAATTACTGTATATAAGACTTGCTATAAATATTTATATAAAATTGATTATTATTTGAATTAAGAATATCTTGAACTTTTTGAATATTTGACATGCCTAAAAATAGTATTGATTTAGATTCTCCATTATTAATATTAATAAAATTTTCAATAATTGTAACAGTCTCATTTTTTTTTATTTTTCAAGATAATTAATATATCAGTATATCATCTTAATAAATTGGTAATATGTTTAGAATTGCTCTTTATAGTAAAATTAAATAATTTATTAGTCACTATTTAAGTATCTTAATTGTAGAATCATTTATCGCATCAAATTTGAATCTATGGTTTCAAAAATTGGAATTGAACAGAATCGCAAGAAATCGCATAAGGTTCGGAACATTAATTGTTGGCCCAGAAATCGGTGAGTCAGTTGCTTTACTGGTCCAATGTTTGCATAAGATTGATTTAGTCAGGGCTTTTCATTATTAACAAGCTTTTCTCTTCTTTTCCAACACCAGCTCTTCTCTTGATAATCCTGGGCTATGTCCTATAGCAGCAATTATTCTTCTCTGTATGGTATGTACTTGAAAAGGTAAGTTGTTAATTACAATATTTCTTATTTAGCATTTCAATTTTTATTATTATTCCTTTTTTTTTCTGATTTTTTATCTCTTTCTTTTTGCTTATACATTGGCATTACTATTTATATCATTGCTACTACTAGAAAAACAATTAAGGGAAAATAGACTATCAGGGTTAAAACAAACTATAGGTAAGTTATATAAGTTCTATAACTACATTTTCTATACTAATTACTAATGCTACTTCACATTTCTAGGGTATGCAACGCAATAGTCATGATACATGACTATATCCTGTGACTTTTATAGAACTAACATCAGTATACCTATACATGTGGCATAAATTATTTTGCTGTTGACTTAATTCTCAAAATCCTTAAAAATAATTGTATCATGATTCAATTATTTATATGTTTTAATAGTGACTCAATTAATTGCATCAAATAATTGCATCAATTGTGTCAAGGATTTATGAATTTCAGCAACATGTATAAGTATATCCCACCTATTAAATTTAATATAAACTTGAGAATCAAATATAGAATTGAAAAGAATCATTAGGATCCTTATTTAAATCCAGAATTTAAGAATGATTCAAAAATTGATAAATTATTTATATTACAATATAAGTACTATAAAGATAAAAATCACTTATCTGATTTTTTCTTTTAAATCTTTTGAGACAAACACATTTTATGTATTTTTGGTGAAAGCTTTGGCAATTGCTGATTATATGTTTTATTTACATATTTTTTTTTTAGAATAATTATTAAGCCATATATTGTTTTCTTCTTTATATTCACTATTATTATTATTTTCATATTGAGAATATAAAAATTTAAAAAGTATGAAATAAGATCAAGTAAAATTAGATTTTGCAATATTATTTTTATTTATTTTTATTTTCTGAAATTCTTTGATTAATTAGTTTACAGATTCATAAATTTCATTTAATCTTTTTTTTACTTTTCCTATTTTATTATTATATGTTCTTTTTATATCATAATTGCACTTTTTATATGTTTTCATAAAATCTATTAATAAACTATCTCTATATCTATGATTCTGAAAATTAAAATCAAACAAAATTGCAACAAATTATATAAGATTCTAAACACTATTAAAAATGATAGTGAGATATATCCCATCTATTAAATTTAATATAAACTTGAAAATCAAATACAAAATTGAAAAAAATCATTAGAATTTTTATTTATATCCCATACCATATAATTTTTTTAATAATATAGCACTATTAATTTCATTTATATTTTTTGATAGTATAGGTAATAATATTTTTTTCAATTTTTGTTGTAATATAAATTCTATTTCAGCTTTTTTTTTTTTTACTAAAGTGAGACTTTACTCTAGTTTATTAATATAGATGGTTTTTATATACATTTATATAAAGATTGGGCTATATTATTTTTATATTAACTAGAATCCACCCACAGGTACCATAGACCATCCAAGTGCAGCCTGCCATCTTGCTTGTTGACCAAGCCTTACCTTAGCTTTATATATTCTATTCTGTTGTTTTTAGCTTCTTTTTCTTTTCTATTTAGCCATTCTGTTATGTATATATTATTGTCTTCTTTTCTCTTTCCGTTTCTGTCTGTCTCTTTTAATTTCACTTTTTTTGTTTTGCCTTTTTTATGCTTTTCCCTTTATTGTTCTTTCATTTTCTTTTATGCTTTTTTTCTATTTCATTTTCCTTCTCCCACTTCCTTACTAATTCATTTCTCTTCTTCCATATTCTTTTTGCTTGCTGTTCTATTGCTTCGTTTATTTTCTTCAGTGCCTCTGCCACTTTCTTTTTGTTTATTTTTTTCAAACTTTTGGTCCAATGTTTTGGTACCACTCCTTGTAAGATCCATGCCTAGCTGATTAGTAGTTTATTTTTTTGTACTAGGTCTCCAATTTCTCTTTTTATTTCTTCCCTCCTCTCTATCATTATCTCTTTGTCAATATATTGCTCCATTATTTCTTCGATTCTTTTTTTTAGTTCTGCTATCTGTGGTTTTGCCATTTTATACTCCCATACATGTATTTGGTCTTCTTTTTTTTCTCCACATCTTACGCATTTCTTATATTTAGCATATCTCTTGTTGTCTCTTGCTTTCTTTTTTTCCAAAGTTGGCAATTCACTATTAAATTTCTTTTCCAGCCACCTGCTACTAGTTTCTTTTCCTCGCTATTCTGCTGTGCTTCTTTGTATTGCTCCCATGTTGCTTTCCAGTCAATTTGCTGTCTAGTTAAATAGCTTTGTATTTGCTTGTTTCTTTCAAGTTTTATCCATGCTATGAAGTTCCTAATTTTATTGTCAATCTTCCATATTCTTTTCCAACCATCGTTTTGTATCCCTTACCCCATGCTATTCCTCTATCTTTACTGATATTCTCTTTTTCCTTTTCTATCCCTACTCTTTTTTGGTTTTTTTTCATTTCCTTATTCATCTCTTTGAATGTTTGGTCTTGATTACTCTTATTTATCCATTTTGCTTTCAAGTTTATCTTCTCTTTTTCTTTTAAGGTCATGCCTAGCTTGGCTAGTACTGCTCTTTCTTTATTTTGTCTTTGTAGTTCTCTTCTAGTTCTTTTCCTCCATTTATATATTGTTCTGCCAGTTTTAGATCTGTTATTATTTTGATTTCTTCTTCTTTTTCAATTTCCCTTAAGCTTTCTATTATTGTTTCCAGCTCTGCCTGTGTTACGCTTTGTGTTATGTTTTTCCATGTCCCACTTTTTGTTGCTTCACCATTCTCCATATACTTCCATACCTCTGTTTCTCTTTTTGTTTTTTTGTTCCATGCTGTGTCTGCATATATTTTCCTGTCCGAAGTCTCCTTTATTCTTTTCCTTTTCCTTTTGTTTTCTTGTACTACTCTTGTTTTCAGAATTTCCTGTGGTTCTTGTGTTCTCTTCTTGATATATAGAGTCCTTCCACTCTTCTCCATTTTAATCTTTTTCACTGCTGGCTATCATGTTTCTTCTATCTTTTTATCAAATTGGCATCTCTTCTCTTTGTTAAACTCGTTTAAATTATACCCTTCATATTCTTTTAGTTCTTGGGTCTCTTTGTGTTCTTTGTAATATAGAATTCTTGCTGTTTCAGTATTGATTTTCCTTTTTTTTCTTCCTACTATAACTTCCTCTTCCTGTCCAAAAGCGATCCATTTTACCCTTTTCATATCTGTTGCTTTGTTTTCCCTAGGTATTGCTATGTGCTTTCATTGACTTTTTGGTTATTTTGCTACAGATTTTGCTCCAGTTTTTCTCTATTATGGCGTACCATTTGGGTTTTTTCCTTTTGTTGCCATGTCTTGAGTTGATTCTTTCCCACTCCATTAGTTTTATGTCATTATCCTTTACTACTTGCTTCATATATATTACTTTCTATTTTCTCATGTTTCTTTTTTGTTCCTTGTAGATTTGTTCATCCAACACCTTCTCAATTGCAATCACTCCTTTCCTTCTTTCTGTTATTTTTTCCCATCTCTCTGTTTTTATTTTGAAGCCTTGCTTCAGGCTCTCGTATATTATATCTGCAATTATACTTCTCTTTCTTTCCCTATATAAGTCTTTGCCATTTTGTGTTACTTTTTTTGTTGACTATGCTTCCTCTTGCAATTGCAAGAGTCTGATTTCATCTATGCCTCCTTGTATCCCTTTATCTTCTAGAATTGTTTTCAGATCACTTAATCTTGTTAGAGCTAATCTTTCTTGGATATCCTTAATGCTACTCAATGTTTGGCTTCTCAAAGCGCTGCTTGGGAAGCTACTCGCAAGACTATTTTTCTGTTTGTATACTCCATCTATACTTTTCTGCCATTTTTCTATTGTGCTTTTCTGAATGTGTATATCTGCTACTAGGTATTCCATTGCTGGAAGAATTACTCTATTTATTAGGTATCTGACTATCTCCACTGATATCTTCCTTCTCCTTATTGTATTGAGATTGTGTGTCACTATATGGCTTATTTTCTTTAATTGTATAGCTTTTCCTGGCTTTTTTTGTACCCAAGACTCCAGGAATCTTTCTGCTTTGGTTTCTTCACTTGCTGATACTTCCTTGCCTATTAGTTTTATACTTTTTTTGTTTCTTTTCTTTGCATTCAGTACTATTAGCTTGGATTTTTCTATATTGACTTCTATGTCATTTATATAATAGAATTCTTCTGCTAAATTCAGTATACTTTCCATCTCTTTTTTCCCCCCTGCTATCTATGTCGTATCATTCATATAGACTATGCTTCCCAATATAGCTTCTTTTTTCATTGACTCTTCTGTGGCAAAGTTTCTGATCCATTCGCTGCTCATTTTGTATCCCTGCTTTGTCTTGTTTATTTTGCTGATCAATAGGTCATAGAATATTTTCCATAGTAAGGGTGACATAGGATCTTCTTGGTCCAAACCATTCTTGATTTTGTACTTTTGTGTTGTTCCATATTTTGTAATTATGTCTACTGTTCTGTTTGCTTGCATTTCCAAGATTATTTTTATCAGTGCTTGTGGGATGCCTATTCTTTCTAGAGTTATTTCTAAGGCTCTTCTTCCTACTGAATCAAATGCTTTCTTTGTGTCTTGTAGGAGAATCCATATCTCCTTTTTGTTAGTTTGTGCATCTTCCATTATGTTTTGTAAGATTATTCTTGGCTTACTTGTTGTTCCATCAGAGGTACCTGCCCAATTGTTTTCTTGTAGGATCTTTCCTGCCATTTGAGCTTGATCTATTCTTTTTGTGATTATCTTTGAGAAGATTCTTCTTCTTGTTTCTATTAGTGCTATTGGCCTCAGTTTGTCCATTTGTCCCTGCCAATCCTCTATTTTTGGAATTGGGTAGATTTGTGAATGCTTTCACTCCATTGGCATTTTTCCTTTTTCTAAAATACTGTTAAGCAAATTCTTCAAATTGTTGTGCTCTTTTTTCCTGCAGTTCTTTAGCATTTTATATACTATTTCTGATGCCCCTGGTGCTTTTCCGTTTGCTGTTCCTCTTATTACCTTCTCCAGCTCTTCTTTTAATATCAGTTTCATCAGTTTTGCTTTCTTTCTATCTTCTAATTTAACCATTGGATTTCTATATTCCTCCAGCCAGTTTCTTCAGTAATCTTCTAAATTCCACTTTCTGGTTCTATTTTGCTGGTTGAAGTGCTCCTGTATTAGTTTCTTGACTTTTTCTTCTTCTAGTTCCATATGTCCCGTGACTTGGTTCCATACCCTATCAATTTGCTTCTTTGTTGTGTCACGTGTCAATATACTTGAAATTAGGTTTTTCCACTTCTTGTTTTCTTGCCATTTCTCTGCTCTTTTTTTTATTGCTTCGAGAATCCATTGTTTTCTGAGAGATTTGGCTTCACTCTTATACAGTTTTCTCAGGTCTCTTCGCTTTTATTCTGTCTCTATCCTCCAATCCTTAACTTCTCCATTGCACTCAGATATCTTAAGTTTACTTTTGTTTCTGGCAATGCTCTTATGTACCTGTTAATTCTGACTCTTTTTTCTATTGTTTCTTCTCTGTTCCTGGTATTATGCATTTCTTCCATTTCTCTTGCAATCCTTATAGCCTTGCTTAGTTTCCTGAAAGCTGTAAATTGTGCTGTCTTTATCCTTTTACTAAAATCTTACATCTCTGTTCTGAGGGTCTTTTTCAGGATGCATCTTTTTGCTGCTTCCCTCCAGCATTCTTTTAGTTCCTCCCATCTACTACTTGAATCTTCTATTTCTTTTTCCCCTTCATTATTTTCTAGTTGCTCTTTATTTCTGCGTGCTGCTCTTATATTTTCAATTTTTTTCCTCCATTCCTCCCATTAGTTTTCAGTCATCTGTTTGTAATCATAGACTTTCCTTTCGCTTGTTGTTCTGAATCTTTTGATTCCTTTTGTAATTATATACAAGTCTATCTCTATGTCTACCGCCTTGTGATCTGTATTCAAACATTATCTGATATCTGTTATGGATGATGCTTTGCATAGTTCTCTCAAGTTCTTTGAGAGCCATATCATGTCTATTCTGCTTTTTGATTCTTTACCCCATGTGTATTCACTTGTATTCTTGTTATGTTGTCTGAAAGTGTCATATAGATCGAATTCCCTGAGCATTTCAATCTATTTCTTTTTTTCCTTTGGTTCGTTTACTCCTGTTCTGTCCATGTTGTCGTTTATTGTCATATTCATATCTCCCATTACTATTATTCCTATTACTTGTTTTTTCCTCTATTTTATCATAATTTTTCTTATTTCTGCTATTGTCTCTTTTCTTTCCTGGCCTAATTGTGGTGGTACATATACCTGTATCACTTCTATTTTTCGTCTTTCTTTAAAGGTTAGTTCCATGGCCAAAATTTTTTCCTGCCATCTTGTTATTTTCCCTATGTGTTTGGTCCAGTCTCTTTGAACAATTAGTCTCACTCCTCCAGATTGTTTTTCCGTGTTTACCCAGTAAGTCTTGTATTTTTTGTTTTTCTGTTAGTTGTTGTTTTGAATTTTGTATCAGATATCCCTATTATATTTATATTGTTTTTGTGATAGTAATGTTGTAATTGCTGTTTCTTAAACTCTTCATTCAAGCCATTTATGTTTATTGTCATAATTTTGATGTTTTCTGTATCAGTTCTTTTTTCTTTGTACATATTGATATTTTTTGGATTATTATGTTTATTCTTATAGTGTGCTGTCATACTTGTTTGGATTTGTTATTGGGCCTCGCATTTTCTACTGTCTTTCATGTTGTTGTCTCTTTTTATTAGATGGTAGCTGACCATTTTCCAAAAGTTCGCTTAGCATTTTTCTTATCTATTTCATTTGCCTTTCTAGTTTGTCTTGTCTTTCCGCCACCTCCTTGTTGATTACCTTGTATGTTGCCAGAGGGGTTTCTTCCTCTTCCCTGTCCATTTCTTCTGCATCTTGATATTGCATTTGTTGCTTATCTGTACTTTTATTGTTGGTTTGTTGATTCTCCTGCTCTTTCTGCAGCTCATTCTATCAATTCCATAATACATTAATTTTTGTTTCCATATTTTTAATTAATTCTTCTAACCTGTCTAGTCTTTCTCTTATTTCTTTTTGTTCTCCTCTTCTCTCTTTGTTGTATACTGATCTTGATCTGCTTCTCTTCCTCAGAATTTCTGCATAAGATATAGGAGCTTCTTTTTCTGATCCTTTTCTGAACCTTGACTGGATTGATGCAAATCTTGCTTGAGCTAGTGCTTTGTCTCTTTGCACTCTTATCTTTTCACATTGAAAGGCAATGTGCCTACTCTGTCTACACTTGTAACACAGTTTCTCAAATTGGTCTTCAAATTTGATTATCATCCTGTCCAATTTAAAGGTTTGGGTTTTGACTGCTTTTAATTGATCATCTGTTTCAAAAGCCACATATGCAAATCTTTTCCTAAAGTATCTGCCTGTCCTTGGAATATATAGGGTTTTTTCATTTGTTTTTCTTGCTATTTTTTCTAGGTCGTAAGCTGTGGTGCCTGCTGGCAAACTTGCCAATTTTAGTACATATCTTGATCTTCTTTTCAGTTCCTCTTTCTTTTCCCACTTTGGAAGAATTCTCAGGTACTCTTTTTCAAATGGGATTAACCACATTTCGACCAATAGTTGGGCATCTTTCTTTTTATTAAAAGTTACTATCGTTGTCTGCCATATTTCCACTGGGTGGATATCCATGGTATGGATGTCTCCAAATTTTTTCAAGGTTGCTCTAATTGCTCCTTCACTTGCTGAGAGTGGGATATCCTTGATGATTACTTTGTTTCTTTCTTCTGATTAGTGTTGTTTCAGTTCTGTGGAAGCTAGGTGCTCCCTGTTGTCGTCTGTACCAAAATTGATTTCACATGCCTCTTGTATTTCAATTAGATTTTTAAAATTAACAATGATCTTTTTTCCTCCCGTAGTTTCTCTTTCTACTCTTACTCCCAAGAAGGATTTAAAGGCAATACATGCTTCTTCTACGGTATCTGCTTTTTCTGCTGATTCCCTGTCAGCCGGTAGCTCTAGTTCGCATGTATATCTTGGTTTCTTTCCTTCTTCTTTTGACCTGCCTTTCACTCTTTCATCCTCTTTTGCCTTTCCTTTATGCTCTCTGTTTTCTTCTCCTCTGATATCTGTTCCTGTTGTTCCTGTTTCCTTTTTATTTGGTTTCTGCTGTTTCTCCTTTTGCATTTCTGTGTCTTGCTCTTGCTCTTCTATCTCTTCCCCTCTACTTATTTCTACTTCTCTTTCTTCTAGGTCCATGCTTGTTGCTCGCACCTGTGTTCTCTTCAGTTTTCCTTTGTCCAGACTTTTGGATCTGCCTGGTCCTTTTTTCATAAGAGTGGTTACTTTGACTCTAGCTTCTCTAGTGGCAGTTATTGTTTTCCTTTCTGTTCCTCTTCCTCTTCCTGCACTTGATGTTGACACTTGGTTGACTCCTATTGTCCCTTTGCTTTCTTTTTTGATTTTCTCAAAAATTTCTTAAAAAGGCAATTTTTTTCGAATTTTCTGTGTGTAGAAAAGAGTTTTTTTTTTTTTATTCTATTTTAGCTTTATGTTCAGTATTATATTTTTCTAATACAGATTGAAATTCATTTTTCTGTTTTTCTAATAAAGACTATTATTTAGTTTGTTGTTGAGAAATTAAAATAACTTGTGATAAAAAATAGAATATTGAATTCCTATTATAATAATGTAATAATCTTATAACAAAATTTTGACAATATAAATCAGTAATATATTTTTTTGACAATCTATTTGATTGTTTCTTTCAGTAAGATATAATCTTAATCTTTCATTTTTATTACAAAGTTGTTTTATTATATTTGTTATTTCCATCAAGTTATTATAAGTTTGAGAAGAATTTCTTTCTGATATTAATAGCTCTTTTATCTTATGCTTGAGTTTTTTTTCTTGAATATTAAACTTGAATAATTGACTTTCTCTAATAATAAGACTTTTATTCTTTTATCTAATTTCTTTTTCAGTTTAATAAGAGATCATTTAAGATCTGAAATCTTTTTTTGTAATTCTTTCTTCTTTTGATTAGAAATATTTATGATATTTGAAAGCTCTTCTTCCAAGTATCAAATTCTTTTCTCCTATATAATTATTTGCCTTTCAAGGGTATAAGTTTTATATTCATAATTCCAATTTGATTATGCCAGTAACTCAAGTTTCTTATGTAATTCTCAATTAATCTGTTGTAATTCTTTCATGATTATTTTTTATTTATTATTAATACTCAAAAGGAATGAAAAAGGAAACAAAGTTTTGAATCTTTGGTTCACCTATAATTTATGTTGACTTACAAAAGACCTATGATTTAAATAAGGAAATTGTATTACGAAAGTTAAACTATCAACCTAAAAGGTATTATCAAACTGTTGAAAAAATAAGAGATACTTGTAAAAATTCATAAACTATATCCAAAGTTTATTCAATATGCCTCTTTTAATAATATACAGAAATTAAATGTAATGTATTAATCTGATCTTACTTCTATGCCCTATGATAAAATTGGAAATCATGTTTTTAAATATAGACTTGTTATAAAAGCATGGCAACAAGATATTATGTAAGTTGTATATTAACTAATAGATCAGCTTCTACAGTTGCTAAAGAATTAAGAAAATTTATAAGAATTCTAATAATCCTCTTTTTTAACCTGAAAATTTTAGAACTGACAAGGGTAGGGAATATACATGTTGCTGAAATTCATAGATCCTTGACACAATTGACGCAATTATTTGACACAATTAATTGAGTCACTATTAAAACATATAAATAATTGAGTCATGGCGCAATTATTTTTGAGGATTTTGGGAATTGAGTCAACAGAAAATAATTTACGCCACATGTATAGTAGAGAATATTTAGGTGAATGTAGAGATTTATTACTTAAAATAAAGTAGTACCTCAATATGCTGAAACTAAACGAGGTATTGCTTCTGTTGAACGTGATCATCAAGAATTTGAAAAATTTGCATTTTATCGGCAAGACACTAAAGATTTAAATTTACCTTTAACCAAGAGATCTAGAATATGGGTTAGAGATCTTCGTTTAAATGATGATACATTTTTACTTCATTAATAGGTATGTCTCCTAATGAGGCAGTAAAACGTGCATTAAAAGGTGAAAAAATAATTTCAAAACCTTCTGTAAAACATCGAAGACCTATAGGTTATGATGAGCCACTTATTCCTAATTATACAGAAGTTCGTCATCTTTTAGAAGTGAGTGAATTAGAATATAGTTTTGCTAAAAGAAGAATAACCGACATTAATTGGAGTCCCGATACTTTTACAATTGATTCATATTTAATAAAAGAAAATCAACCTGTTCTTTATAAACTTTATAATGGTCCGAAACGTTCATTTGTAAGAGAAGAACTACAAATTGTAAAGGATGTGCAATTACCCCTCAATAGATACTTAGCAATTAGATTTTAAACATTAAGATAGATGATACAAAGTTTCTTCTAAAAAAATGAGACGCAAATTGACATTAATTGATGCTCAAAATATTGCTTTAGAAAAAGGTGGACAATGTCTTTCTGAATGTTATATTAATAATAAAAGTCCTTTACGTTGGAAATGTGCTAAATTTCATGAATGGAATGCTGGTTTATGTGATATAAAAAGAGGTACCTGGTGTCCACGATGTGCAAAATGTTTTAAGCTTAATATTGATATTGCTAAAGAAATTGCGCTTAAAAAAGGTGGTATTTGTCTTTCTGAAAAATATATAAATACTTATACACCACTTTTCTGGCAATGCGCAAAAAAACATGAATGGCAAGCTCCTTTAGAAAGAATAAGAAATCATAATTCTTGGTGTCCTAAATGTGTAATAGATACTCGAAGAGTTGGTTTAGATTTAGCTAAAAATATAGCTCGATCTAAGAATGGTGAATGTTTATCGGATAAATATTACAATGGAGATGCCATCAAGGACATATTTGGTATGCAGTTTTAAATACAATAAAAAATCGAAATTCATGGTGTTCTCAATGTGCGGGATGTTCTAAACTTAATATTGCTAAAGAAATTGCGCTTAAAAAAAGTAGAAAATGTTTATCAGAAAAATATGTTAATATAGACTCTTCGCTTTTATGGGAATTTATACAAATCTTAAATGTGTAAGGAATTTAGATACATGGTGTCCTCACTGTTTGGGTAATGCAAAACTTTCTATTGAGGAAGCTAGAAAAATTGCGACTAAAAATAAAGGATTATGTCTTTCTGAAACGTATAATGGTGCGCATGAATGGCATGCAACTCTGGATAAAGTAAAAAATTTAGATACGTAGTGTCTATTTTGTTCATGGAAGAAACAAGAACTCTGCAAGGAAATACAGTAGCAACAAAATTATGAAGCCCACCATCTGATGTTCGTAGATCGGATTTCTTGATTACTCATTAGGACTTGAATTTGATATATACTATCCACAGTGTGGTTTTGCTGTTGAAGTTCAAGGTATACAACATAAATGCTTCCACAGTTTCTTCCATAAAACCAAAAGGATTTCAAAAAAGCAGTTTGCACGAGATAAGGATTGAATCGTTAACCTCGCTATAGGTTTTAATAAAAATTGAATATACTTATCGAAATATGGTATTATGGAGACCCTTATATAGTGATCCTTCGAAAACTCAAAGAGCTAGGTCTTATCTCTTAATTGATACTGTTCAATTATATATTTTCCAATTAACTTGTTATCGTGTACACCTTAACCTGATTAAAATACAATCAATGACGATATCTTTTTTCAAAAAAAATGATTAATCGAATTCTGCCTTTAGAAAAAAATTTTCAAAGCGTAAAAAAGTCTCTAAAAGAGAGGTGAGTAAACATCACACATATGGATTACGTTTCGCCCAGTATTGACACGTATGATAGTTTTCCTATACAGATAGGCTGGAATTTGTCGGCAGAAAAAATTGATGATTTCTTTGAACGCCACGATACACGTGGGTATAAATTTGATATCGATTTAAAGGGAAACGTATTTATAGTCGAGTTGGAAAAAGCAGAA
>CAJVPV010001462.1:0-15809 GCA_910591835.1 Acaulospora morrowiae | reverse complement strand
GTATTTTATAGAAACACACTGTTCACTGCGAGTCTAAATTGGCACATTTCTCATTTTGCTCTCCCAAGGCAGTAACAGTAGTGACTGCCTATTATTATTACTATTATTCCTTATTTGCTGTGTAGGTGTTAATCCAAGTCCAAATGGATAT
This sequence comes from Acaulospora morrowiae, assembly GCA_910591835.1. Classification (NCBI taxonomy): domain Eukaryota; kingdom Fungi; phylum Glomeromycota; class Glomeromycetes; order Diversisporales; family Acaulosporaceae; genus Acaulospora; species Acaulospora morrowiae. The sequence goes on along the minus strand of CAJVPV010001462.1, from coordinate 15,658 downwards.
TCCCTTTGATTGTTTCGATTCATCGATTGAGTGAGTCGTGTACTTAAATTTTGCTCAGATGTAGTAGATTGATTTCCAGGTATAGTTGGGTTGTTTTTACTTGATTCGGGTGAGGGGCTGATATCAAAGTAAGAGTGGATAGCAGAAAAATGCCTTGGTGTTGATAATACTCGTGGTATTGTTCAATCCTGATGTGTGTTGCTCATGCAATCCTTTCAATTGACAGATCCTTCAAGGAGACTGTCCTTTTTCCAATTTTCCAAGTAGTTGTTCCTTTCAAATGATAGTAGTCCTTCAATGCAACTGTCTTGTTGCCAATTTTCAAGTTATTCAATCCTTCAAGGCAACTGTTCTGTTGCCAATTTCCAAGTTATTCAATCCTTCAAGGCAACTGTTCTGTTGCCAATTTCCAAGTTATTCAATCCTTCAAGGCAACTGTCCTGTTGCCAATTTTCAAGTTATTCAATTCTTCAAGGCGACTGTCCTGTCGTCATCACCAAAAATGTGATCAAAATCTGTTTGATCTGTATCTGAGTGGTAGTTTTAGAAGGAATTAGAGATTATATAGAACAGTCCGTCATCCTAGAAATAATCTCTCACAAATATTCCAAGGTACGTCAAAGATTCCCCAATGAATCTTTGTAACCAAAATATGTTTAATAAAATAACAGTGTTTTATTAAGACACAAAACCAAAAAGTCAGACAATTACAAGAATGGGTTATCCAGAAAATTGATTAAAATTACATGAATAGCAGCTACTTATATAGTGTTTTCTATCCTAGGCTATCTGGGCTGTTTGGATTGTTTGGGTTGCCTGGGCTGCCTGATCTACGTGTTACGATATTATAATTTCATAGATCATAGACCTTGTAGATCTTTTGGGCCTTCCGAGCTGTTTGGACCTTCCAGGCTGTCTGATCTACATTACACATGTTATAAATAGATATTTATACTATAATAAAATAATAAATCCTACTGCTAAAAATAAACTAATAGTAATTCAATAAAAATAAGTAAAAATAAAACTAAGTTATTCATTTTATCACAGTAGGCACTTAAGGGAGCATGCCTAGATAAAATTGATTCCACTGCTCATGCTCAGTTGAGAGCTTCCTCAATATTAGTGGGAATGGATATTTCCACTGGTCCCCTAATTTCATTTCTTAATCCACTAACAAATTGTTGTAATTTATTCTCCGCTGGGTATTTTCCATTTGAATTTACTTGATAGTATAAGGCCATAATCATATCCCAGTATTCATTGACAGTTTCTTCGGGTTTTTGGATTCCATTCCTTAATTGGTTCATCCATTTTGATTTTTGGTGAGAAGTATACCATTTGCGATGAAAGCAATGAGTAAATGATTGGTCAGGATATATATTGCTATTCCACAAATTAATATGCTGTCCTATTTCCATCCACCAGATATAAGCGATTTCTTTTAAGTAAACTGGAAGAAGATCCAATTGTCATTCCTCTATTATATTATTTGCTATACAAGCATTATGGAAGCTATGTAATCAGGCTAGTGGATCCTGTTCTCCCTCTCCAAAAGTATGTAGTAATATCAGATAAGTTTCCCTTATTCCATTTTAAAACTTCACTTATTGCATGGTTCAATCCAAATTTTGCAATACTGCAACCAAATCTCCTTTTGGGTTTTGTCCTGATAGATTATTGCTAACGTGACTCCTTTGTTCCTCTTCGTCACTATGGTCCTCTCTATTGCTTCGACGATTCTCCTCCTGTTGGTTTTGCTCATTCTCCTCATCCTGGAAGTTATTTCTCCAGTATAATTGTTCCTCTCTTTGTCATAGCATTGATAGTAACTGCCTATTACTTTTACTATTCCTTATTTGCTGTGTAGGTGTTAGTCCAAGTCCAAATGTGTATTTTCTTTGGTTGTTTTAATTTATGGATTGAGCGAATAGTGTATTTAAGCTTTAATCAGATGTGATAGAGTAATTTCCCGGTGTGGTTGGGTTGTTTTTACTTGATTCAGGTGAGGGACTGATATTAAAGTAAGAGTGGATAGCAGAAAAATATCTTGGTGTTAATGATACTTGTGGTATTGTTCAATTCTGATGTGTATTGCTTATGCAATTCTTTCAATTGACAGATCCTTCAAGGAGACTGTCCTTTTTCCAATTTTTCAATTAATTGTTTCTTTCAGATAGTAGTATTCCTTCGATCTTCCAAATTATCCATTCTTTCAAGGCAACTGTTCTGTTATTGTCACCAAAAATGTGATCAAAATCCATTTGATCTATATTTGAGTGGTAGTTTTTAGAAGGAATTTAGATATTATATAGAACAGTCTGTCATTCCAAAAATAATCTCTCCCAAATATTCCAAGATATGGCAAAGATTCCCCAATAAATCTTTGTAACCAAAATGTGTTTAATAAAATAACAGTGTTTTATTAAAACACAAAACCAAAAAGTCAGATAATTACAAGAGTGAGTTATCAAGAACTAACTAAAAATTACATGGACAGCAGCTACTTATATAGTATTTTCTATCCTAAGCTATCTGGGCTGTCTGGGTTGTCTAGGCTGTTTGGGTTGTCTGGGCTGTCTGGGTTGTCTGGACTGTCTGGGTAGTCTGACTGCCTGATCTATGTATCGCAATGTTATAATTTCATAGATTATAGACCTTGTAGGTCTTTTGAACCTTTCGGGCTGTTTGGATCTTCTAGGCTGTCTGATCTATATTACATATGCTATAAATAGTTATTTATATTATAATAAAATAATAAATCTTATTGCTAAAAATAAATTAATAATAATTTGATAAAAAATAAGTAAAAATAAAACTAAGTTATCTATTTTATCACAATGTATACCTTCACTAGAATATTTTACTGTACTTACTGTAAATATGCTAACTGCTCTAACGAAGATAATATTTATTTTATTATTATTACCACTCATATCTATTATGTACTCAAAAATATATATATAAATGCCTCCAATTCCTTTTGAAATTGTAAAGTAGAACTTTTTTTTAAATATTTAAATAACTTGACCTTTATTAAACAAATCACTATTGCCTCTTTTACTTGACCTCATACACCTCAAAACTGTACTAATTTTAGTATATCCTTAGAAACTTTAGCATATCACATTGGTCCATCCATACGAAGTGTTATCCTGCTATTAGTTCTATATTCATATTTTTCTTTTAAAGTAGAAAGATATATGACAAATTGTTGGTAACTGTAAGATACAGCTCATCAACTCTAAAGAAATTATAAAGAAACAAATCTTAAAGAAGACTATGAAAATTTTATTCAGTATTGAAGATATTTATAGCAATGAACTGTCTGTAATTTGAAAATCCAAAGTCTAATAAAGAGAATACCAGTGATAAAAGATTTATAATAAATTATTAAATATTTGAACAGATTAACTATTTGCATAATCAGTTATACTTAAATAATTCAGAATTAACTAAAGAGGTCCTCCAATAAAGACAATCAGATAAATCTTATGCTGTTTACTTTCTTCCTATTAAAAATTACAATTTTTATTTTTTTCATTTTTGAAATTGGTTTTATATAACCTTTCCTGCTTCCCAATATTCATTTAGAACATATTACTATTTCATTCAATACATTAGTAACTTCTTTCCCCATATTCATAGGATAAAACAACTAATTTTATCTATTAAATACTCTAAACCTGTGCACTTTGACAGAATTGTTGAAGAAACTTTTGAAACATTTTAATATTTATTATAAATTTCATTTTTGACCCTACAGATATTGATATCATTAAATCTTCCCCTTCTCTTAATATCTCCTTTACTATATAACCTATTGATAATAATTTATTTGAAGATACAAGTTCCAATTTATCTGAATATATATTAAATACTCCTATTTTTATTCCTGATAATCCTCATATTAATTACTTATTTAATCATAAAGATTTAAATTTTAATTTACTATTTCAAGAAAATAATCCAACAAATACAATAGCAAATGCACAAGCTATACTTGATTATTTGAAAACAACAACAATCAAATTCTACGAATAGAACCCTTCTTTGGAGATGGAATCCAGAATCCTCTAACTTGGTTCTCTGCCTTTATAAAGCTAAACAAATGAATGGATGAAAACAACCAAGACAATACAAATGTTAGCTGCTTATCTCCAAGATAAAGCTGACAACTGGTGAACTGATTATATTATCACTAATAAGCCTAATTACATTCAGAATACCTATCGAATAGAAGATATTGAAGCTGCTTTTAGAACAAAATTCTGTACTCAATAATGGTATAACAAATGGCTTAAGGATTTGGAAGGAAGAAAACAAGATCTTTCTGAATCTGTAGACTCTTACTATACAGACTTTAAGAAACTTATTAAACAGATAAACCTTGAAGATAATATAACTGATCTCCAAAAACTCTGCCACTTTCTTAGAGAATTGAGACCAGAAGTTGCACTTCTTATTGATATAACTGTACCAAATAATGTTGCTGCTACACTTCAAGTCACTTAACAGTATAAAAATGGTCAAGACCTTATCAACCATGAACAGTCAACTAAAACTAAACCAGAAATGACCTTTGGATTTAAAAGCAAAGAAGTTTCTTATGACCTTATGGATGAACTTGTTCATAAGTTTGAAAATATGCATCTCAAGTTCACAAAACAACTTGAAAACCTGAACTCGAAAAATGAAAGAAAAAACAAACCATATTTTCGACCCAATATTACTCCAATACCAGGAACATATATACCTGAAAATAATACAAGGGTTTGTTTTAAATGTGGACAGGTAGAACATATAGCCTGATATTGCCTTTTAGAAAAGCATTTATATACTTAATCTCAATATCAACAACCTTAATAGCCATAACAAGTCAAGAAAGATAAACATATAAACTATATTACTATAGAGGAAACTTTTGAAGAAGAAGAATACAGTGATAAAGAAGAACAACTGGTTTATATGGAACAAAAAGAAAGACCTAAACCATACAATATTAATTGAAAAGAACAGAAAGAAAAAGTCAAACAATCAGAATCAGCAAAGGAATTTAACTTGCAATCAAGAAAGAATACTGTCCAACCAATAGAAGTAGAAGATCCATTTATCCATTATCAGCCTTCTCCAGTTCAACCCACTTCTCCCAAAACAAAGAACCCAAAAATAAAGTCTCAACTATCTGTGATGGATTAACTTACACCATATGATGTTTCGGAAGATATTCTCAAGTTACAATCAACTGTCACTGTAAAACAGATGCTTCAATATCCAAACCAATAAAAGAATCTTGTTAAGATCCTCAAAAGACCAAAGAAAGCAGTAGAAACAAACTATCTACAATCAGAAAATGATGCTAGAAAAACTTCATCAATAAAATTATATGAAGATCAAAGAAAATTCAGTGATTGCGAGCCTGTAGATCCATAGCACAGTGGGTAGTACTCCCAGGTTTCCAAATGCATATCCCTAGTTCAATACCCACAGGAGGCAAATGCACAAAAATTTATCTTTCATTTGTAAGTTTACCAGTTTTTCCACAGATATTGTACCCAAATATTTTATCTTGTTCAAATTTAGTTAGGCTGCATGAAGATGGGACCTCTGGTCTTTCTGACGATCGCGGGCTGAAAAAACAGGTCGAAGCAGGAAAGGTTGCATAAGAAAAGGCTTCTGGTCTAATTCCGGTAATAAGCCTACATTCCCCTTGGCATGGCAGACTCTATAGCACAACATGGAAGAGATCATCAATGTGGACACTAACATGTGATATAAGTGATGGGTCCACACTATCTATATGTAGGAGTTGCACCCTGATTGATATTTATGCCTCTAGATTTGGCAGCTTAAGCCAACTGAATTCTCTTGGAGTGTCTAGTGGGAGATTTAGGAGTCACACCCCACTTGGTCAGCAATCGAGCCCCCAGATTTGGTAGTTTGTACCAACCAAGGATTACAGTTTCAGAGCATCTACTAGGAGGTACATACATGTGCGGAATCTTCATTTATAGTTGCATGAGCCAAAGACATGAAGTGAAAAGATGATATACTAAAAAGTATTAACATGTGTTCCTATAACAAGCCTATATTCTAGTCTAGGTGAAAAGAGGTGATCGGGGTATCTCTGGATTGGCTTGTATAAAAGATTACCTCATACTAAAGATGAATCTCTAAAGTATTTAGTATATAAAATTTACATCCCTTTACGTCCACGTCCTCTAGAGGACATAATTCTTAGCTCTTTATTTCAATAGGGACATAATTCCAGAAATGATTTGTATAGATGCTTAAAACTATAAAGAACCTTTGTAGGTAGTTTTTTTTTATTTCTTAATATAGAAATAAAAATTTTTAATAATAAGGGACATTTGAATTATATTCTTACAAATAATTTAGGGACCCATCTTTACCTCGTATGCCCTTTGACAAAAATGGACTAGCAGGTTAGGTGGTTTAAAACTGGTGACAGGATTTTCACCTCCTGTATAATCCCACCTGACATGTGGACAACACACTTGTAGTGTAAGTTAGTATAGTTGGGTTATAGGTGGATTAGGTAGCAGTTAAACTTACAGTTAGTAGTAATATTAATATAAAACCATTAGATATTGATCGTCTTCTTTACCAAAAAAAAAAAAAAGGAAATTCAATAATTGCTATCTTTGATTAAGAAGCAGCTGTCAGTATTATCATGAACAAATTAATGCATAAGTTAGGATTGAAGCCAGATATTTCATTCAAAACTATTGTAATTACTGCAAATGAAAACAGAGTCCATATATTGGGTCTAATTACAAAAACTAAAATTTATATTCAAGACCTGATCATTCCAATTAAGCTATAAGTCATTGAATTACAAGAAGAAACTCTTCTTTTAGGAATTGATTGGTTTCAAAAGATAAAAGCCAAGTGGGACTTTGATACCCAAATTCTTCAGATTCAATATTATGACAAAACTATTAAAATCACAACAAATCACTTTATTGATAAAACATCTCAGTACATCATGAATTCAGAAAACAGTAATAATGAATTAGAAGAAATTGAGTATGATAATGAAAAATTAGAAGAACAAGAAACCTATTACTCCGACCATGCTAAAAAAAATGAGAAACATGAAGAAAAAAAAGATCCTGAACCTTAAAAATTAAAGAAAACCCAGCGATTTACCTCTCTGATCACATGATCGATCAAGAACCATCCCAAGAGATTAGCATATGTGAAAGGAAAATTGCATGGTCACATGAATGTATGCAATGAAGATCCCAAAAATGACAAATCTGAGAAAAATGAGATATCTGTAATATATTTCTTTTCTTTGATTTCTTTAATTTATTTCAGATAGTTAATATAGTTGAGAAATTAGATATATTAGTGATAGTTTAGATAGTTGATATATTTGATATATCTGAGATAATTTTTTGATTCTATCATGTATATAAAGTGAAAGAAAATGTCTAAATAAAGGGAAACAATTATTTGTTGACAATTATTTGCTTAAAAACTGTTTAACATCTATTTGTTCCAACTAACTACTATTGCAAATGTGTGACATTTGAAGGTGAAACTGCGACCATAAAGGAATTTGGAAGAGTTTTAAAGTAGTTGAAAGTGTGAATGCCCATTGCTACAACAGGAACTTAGGTATAGTTTGAGTAGATGAATGTGCATGCTAATGGATGAAATTAAGTTTATTTTTAGAGAAAGAGAAGGATACTCGGACCAAATTATTACGCCTCAGCCTTAACAAAATTAATTATTAGAGAGGACTTTAACAGACCCTCACACATACTATCGCCTGAACAATGAAAAACAGTTGATCAAATAATCAAAGAAAATAAAGATATGTTTGTAAAACATATCTTAAAGAAGGACAAATCCAAGATCTAGGAAGAACTTCATAATCATCCACTCCATTAATACTAAAAATGCAAAACCCATCAAGCAATATTTATATAGGACATCTTCAGATCAACAAAATTTCATTAAGAATAAAATTAATGAAATGTTAAAGAAAGAAATTATTAGTCTGATCTCAAGCTCTTGAGCATTACCAGTTGTAATTGTACCAAAGAAGAATGATAAAAAGCGATTTTGTGTTGATTTTTGTAAATTAAATGAAATAACAGAAAAAAATATCTATTCTCTACCTGTGATCAATGATCTTTTGGACTCTTTTCAAGGAGCCAAATGGTTTACCTGTCTTGATTTGGCAAGTAGATATTGGCAGGTGGTGATGAATAATGAGAATAAGAAAAAAAACAGCATTTATTATGAAATATGAACTTTATGAATTCAACATTATATCTTTTGGATTGTGCAACATTCCTGCTACTTTCCAATGCCTAATGGATGAACTTCTTGAACAATACAAAGGAAACTTTGTTAAAGTTTATCTAGATGACATAACTATCTACTCAAAAAATCTTTCAAGAATATTGTAATTATGTCAATATTATTTTGGATGTTCTTTGCCAAGCAAACCTGAAGTTAAACATAAAGAAATACCATTTCTTTCTTGCCAGTATTAAACTCTTAGGGTATAAAATCAGTCATGAAGAAATTATGTCAAATAATAATAAAATTATTAAAGAGACTATTCAAGGCCAACCAATATTAAACAACTTCATGGATTTTTAGAATTGGCATCCTACTATCGAAAATTTATTAGCAATTTCTTAACTATTGCTAAACTATTAAACCAACTCTTGGAAAAACAAGTATTATTTGAATAGACTGTAAATCAAGAAAGATCCTTTTAAATGTTAAAATGATATTTAATTTCTGCACCAATTTTGAGATATCCTGACTTTAACCAACTATTCTACCTTCATACTGATGCTTCTGGTACTGGATTAGGAGCAGTTCTTGTCCAATGAGAAGAAAAACAAGAATATGCCATTGCATATGCTAGTAGAAGTTTGACCAAACCTAAACGAAACTATTCCACAACTGAATAAGAATGTTTGGCAGTAATTTGGGCTGTTAAACATTTTCATCAATATCTCGGAACTAGTTATTTTTATCTTATAACCGATCACTCTGCCCTCCAATAGTTAAAAACCTTTGAACTCAAAGAAAGAAGAGCCAGATAGATCCTATGTCTAGAACCTTACAACTATACTGTTATTCACAGAGCAGAAAGAAAACATAACAATGCTGATGCTATGTCATGAATATACAAAACAGAAAAACTTATCTATATGCTCCAAATAGAAAATAATAATGATTGGACATCTGAACACAGTTTTGTAACTGCCAACTCTATTGTATCTTATATTTCAATCACAAAGATACTCTCTATAAAGTTGAATAGTTCATTGCTAAAAGATATTGCTCTGTCTATAAAGAAAAGGTTGAAGACCATCATACTCATACCTTTTGCAACTGGTGCAAAAAGTTAATTAATAAAAAACAAATACCTTTTCAAAAACAAGTGTATCTGTAAAAGAAAATAAAAGATGAATAATACCTGATCAGTAATAATTCAATCTATCCAAATTATCTTGAATAAAATTCGACCACAACCATTATCAACAAAAAGATGCAAACATCAGCTACAAGATTATGATTTTCAAAGAATTTCAAAAACAAGATTGAGAAATGAAGAGTTTAAAGAATCTGTTCAATTATTTGATGATTATTGGTAACTTCTAAAACTTGAATAAACTTTTAAGCGATACAAAGAAGAATTTAATAATTATTTCAAAAATTATCTTTGCAACTCAGTCTAATGAATAGATATCAATCCTGTTACCTATTACTAAACTATTTTCAAAGAAAACATTCAAAGAAATTTGACGAAAAACAGAATCCAGTCCAGATAGTTGGTGTCCTGGCACCCCAAGTCAACAATATGAATATTCAACAATATCATCAATTAAAAAACTATATTCTTAACAACAAACTACCATCCACTTTTTTTTTTTTTGTGAGGCACTTCTCAAATTGTGATCTTTATTAATTGTTGATTCAATTTTTACAAGAGAAAACTTAGTATAAAATTTACAACAATAGTGATATATTGAGATATGTTGCTATAAACATTGACCTGCCTATAAGTAAATATATTTCATAAAAACCTTAAATTGGCAAAATTTTAGAAGTAACTATTTACTGGATTAGGGGGTCAGTGCCTCCCTAATAATTTAATTTTTCATTCAGATCTGATGAAAATAAATTTTCAATTAGTGAAATACAGTTAGTGAAGATATTTGGAAAGAGTGTATTGGAGTATGGATTGGGATTATTAGTGGTTTGGTTTGTTGCTATTGTTGTATTAGTGGATGGTTTTTTTGAGATGGGTGTGGTTGATTTTGTTAATTTTTTCTGTTGTGAGGTGATTCCAAGGATTTTTTCCTGGGAGATCATATTCTTATTTCTGGATTTCCATATATTGTGGTATAATAGTTCGAAAAGTTTGTTAGAGATTTGTATAAGTTTGAAAGTTGAAATAGGTTTCTGGTTTGATATAAATATTGTTAGTGGAACAAGACCGGTAGCTATTAATATTGTGTTTTAGATGTTATTAAAGTGATGTAAATTTTGTATGGGAAATTGTTAATTGTTTCTTTAATGATTTAATGTATTGATAAAATAGTAGTTTTTAAAATGTTGTTATTGATGGGACAAGTCCAGATATGGTTAATAGTTTCTTCTGAAGTGTTGCAACATAGGCAGAGATTGTTTAAGTATAGGTGAGGTTTAGTGGTATGTAAGTGAGATTTAGTAGGGAGACTATGTGAAATAATTTTGAGACGAAAGTTATAAATAGCAGATTCAGAGGTATTACAGTGGATCATCAAAAAGGTCTGGCTAATTTATATTTTTAAATTTTTTTAATATATATATAATACAGGTTTTTTTCTTTTATTTACATTAAATAAACCCGTGATTTGACCATAAACGTGATAGCTGAAATATGGGTAAACCTGTGTCCTTGGATCAGCATGGCACAATCTTATATGGGCACACTCGAGACGATACAAGTCAAACTATTGCCAGCAGGCTAGGATGTGGAAAAAGTATGGTTAACAACATCATTAAACACTCTAAAAAAACTGGAACAGTCATTCCGAACAAATCACCAGGCAGACCTCCACTTCTTACCTCTCTTGATCAAACCCAACTCAAGGATCTTATCACGAATGACGAAGAAAATAATCGCCGTTTGTCTGCCACAAAAATTAGAAATGTCTGGTCAGCACATACTAAAAAAACTATCTCTATCATCACTATTAGATGGAACCTAAAAAAAATAGGACTTCGATCTTGCAGGCCCCACCCAAAACCATATATCTCTGAAACGAACCACAAAAAACGTTTAGAATTCACCCTCCAACATAAACACTGGAAACCCTGGCAATAGAAAAGAATTTTATTCTCAGACGAATACACATTTACCCTATTTCAACGTAGTAATTGAATTTGGCGAGAAGCAAATGAAGAACTTAAGCTATTCTGTATTTCTGCTTCGGCAAAACACAGTCCAAGTCTAATGTTCTGGGGGTGCTTTGCTTATGGTGGCTTAGGTCCTATTGTTCCTCTCTATGGATCGGTTACAGGTGCTGCACATGCTAAAACTGTTAAAAAATATGTTGTACCCACCATGCAAAAATTTTTTTCACGCTGTGGTTTTTTTCAGGAGGATAATGCAATACTGCACAAGTTGAAAGTCACCATGGCCATTTGCGAAGCTCACAGAATCAAAAAATTATCATGGCCCCCCAGAGTCCCAACCTAAATCCTATAGAGAATTTATGGCATGAAATGAAAAAGGCAATTCGTAAAAAATCTCCTGCCCGTCAAACCTTAAAGAATTAAAAAAATATGTGAAACGTGCATGGAGAGATCTTCCATTCGAATATTATTAAAGACTGATTGACAGCATGCCGATCAAGTCAATGCAGTCATTGCCACTGTGAAAGGGAAATTGCATGGTTACATGAATGTATGCAATGATGATTCCAAAAATGACAAATTTGAAAAAAATGAAATATCTGTAATATATTTCTTTTCTTTGATTTCTTTATTTTATTTCAGATAGTTGAAAAATTAGATATATTAGCAATAGTTTAGATAGTTGATATATTTGATATATTTGATATATCTGATATAATTTTTTGTAACTAGTATGTATATAAGCGAGAGGAAAATGTCTAAATAAATGAATCATCTAATTGCTAATCATCTAATTGTTTAACAACTATTTGTTCCAACTACTATGCAAATGTTTGACATTTGAAGGTGAAACTGCGACCATAAAGGAATTTGGAAGAGTTTCAAAGTAGTTGTCAGTATGAATGCCCATTGTTACAACAGGAACTTTGGTATAGTTTGAGTAGACAAATGTGCATGTTAATGGAATTGAAGTTTATTTTTGTAGAAAGAAAAGGATACTCAGACCAAATTATTATGCCTCAGCCTTAAAAAAAACTAAGTATTAGAGAGGATTTGAAAAACCCTTCACACCACGAATGGATATCATACGAAATATTAATAATAAAAATTATAAATAGAAGTTTAATAAATAAAAAAATAAAAAAATTTTTGGATTTTTATTTTTTTAAGTTAAAAAACTTTACTATTTAAAAGTGGCCAGATCTTTTTGATGACTTACTGTAGTAGGAATTGATATAGATTTGAGAAATTTGAAGGTATAAGGAAGGTTTTGAAAATTGGATTGGAAAGTTGTTTGAATTCTTTTTGAGTTTAATATGTTGAAGGTTCTATATAGATAGTTTATTTTTTTGGTATATTTGCGAATAGAGGAAGTAATAGTCCAGAATAGTTGGTTAAGGTGTATAAGGAGGGTTGAAAACTGAAGTGTAGTTTTATTTGGATGGTTATATTATTGTGTTGTAAGGGAGAATTGTGAGGTGGTTTGTAAAAGGTGTATTGGATTTGTAAAAATTGGATTGTTTGTTTTAGATTATTGATTATATCTTTGTATGGGGTTTTGCAATTTGTGCGATGGTTTTTTAAGTCAGAAGAGAATATAGTTTTACTGATTTTATAGTTTTTTAGAAAAAAGATTGCTGATGTTGAAGGTTTTATAATAAGAATTGTTTGAATAAAAAGGAGAAGGGATAAAATTAAGTTATTTGAAAGTTCATATGTATAAGTTATTGATTCAAAAAGATCAGTCCATTTAATGTTGGTTTTGTTTAAATTTGTTTCAATTGAAAGATAAAAGGATTTTTATTTAGACCTATGGGTCAATAGCACAGTGGGTAGTGCTCCCAGGTTTTCAAATGCATGTCCCTAGTTCAATACCCACAGGGGGCAAATGCACAAAAAATTTATCCTTCATTTGTGGGTTTACCGGTTTTCCTACAAATGTCATACCCAATCATCCGGATCTTGTCTAAATTTAGTTAGGCTGCATAAAGATGGGACCTCTGATCTTTTTGACGATCGCAGACTGAAAACAGATCGAAACAGGAAAGGTTGCATGAGGAAAGGCTTCTGGTCTAACTCCGATAATAAGCCCACATCCCCCCTGGCATGGCAGACTCCATAGCACAACATGTTAATACGAAGTAAGAAATTTTAGAGAAAGATCGTTGATGCGGACACTAACGTGTGATATAAGTGATCAGTTCAGCATTATCCATATGTAGAAATTGCACCCTGCTTGGTATTTATGCCCCTAGATTTGGTAGCTTAAGCCAACCGAATTCCCTTGGAGTGTTTACTAGGAGATTTAAGGTGTCACGCCCCACTTGGCAGTTATGCCCCTAGATTTGGTAGTTTGTGCCAACAAAGGATTGCAGTTTTCGAAGCATTTACTAGGAAGTATATACATACGTTGAACTCCATTCACAGCTGCGTGAGCCGAAAACGTGATGCGAAAAGATGGTCTACCAAGTACTAACATGTGTTCCTATCAGACGTCCTCAACAAAAATGGATTAACAGGTTAGGTGGTTTAAAACTGGTGGCAGGATTTCCATCTCTTGTGTAATCCTACCTAACATGTGGGTCCTCTTCATAGTGTATAGTTCACATAGTTGGGTTATATAGATCGCAATAGACTATAATTAATTTGTATTATGTATAAAGATTGTTAATATAATGATTGATAAACATAAGTTTAATAAAGGTTCCACATTTAATGCCCATTTGCGATAAAAAAAAAAAATCTTAATTAGTAAAAACACTTGTTTGAATTAATGCATTATCCTAAAAAGGTAATAAATTGCATTGTTTACCTAATTAGGAAATTTACATTGTTTCCAAAAAAGGAAACTTGGTTGAAAAAGGAAACTTTTAATTTAAGTGTTCGAAAAAATTGCCGGGTATTTTACAGAATATTCCATGCAGCATCCTTAATTAAAATTTCCTTTTATAGTTAAACCATGCATAAACTTGCATATACTTGCCTAAACATGCATGAAAAAATCAACCGATTTTTTTTTTGTTTAGCAAGCTAACTATAATAAAAAAAGTGAAACAGATTGACACTTGTGTCAAGTTTCACGTCTAAGGGGTACAAGTTTGATTACAAATTTTAATTAATTTTGTGTAATAACTTGCATTAATATTGTTCCTGAAGAGAACAATATTAACAATTTGTATTACAAATTTGAATTACAAATTATAAAATAAATAAACACAAACACAAATTGTCATTGGTGTTTAAAAGGTTGCCTCACCAATGGCGTGATTTTGGAACAATAAGAGTAACTGATTTTTGATGCACTCCGTCTAGGTATCTAATTGTGTGCTGTGTACCAATTGCATCCCTTGCGCCCATGCAAAGGGTAACGATGGTCTTGGGGCATACTAATTGGGGCAAGTTGGTATGAATTGTTAGTAGTACTGTGAAAATGGCTAGAATAACGCCCTTGTGAACCTAATTAGTATACTTCAGATTATCCTTACTGCTCATGTACAAAAAGGATTGGTGTGATAGTATACAACGACGCCTGAGTTCTTGTGATAGTTGTACCTGCAGTTCCTGGGGCAACTGTGTTGGGCTCTAATCATGTTCCTCAGGTGATCAGGCAACAGTTATTTAAATGAGTTCAGGACGTTCCTTGGTATAAACCAAGTCAAACGACACCGAGTGAGTTGCCTGTTGACTTTGTAAATTCAAAAATCTTTCGTACAAATCAAACCTAACCAACAACCTGGTACTTGGTTGTACTAACCATATTTGGTTATATTGGTTCTATAAATGGTTGCTACCATATTATTGGAATCCTAACCCTTGGTATGAACGTGGGAAAGAATCAACATTTCTTAATTAGTAAAAACACGTGTTTGAATTAATGCATTACCCTAAAAAGGTAATAAATTACATTGTTCGCCTAATTAGGAAATTTACATTGTTTCCAAAAAGGAAACTTTTAATTTAAGTGTTCGGAAAAACTGCCGGGTATTTTATAGAATATTCCATGCAGCACCTTTAATTAAATTTTTCCTTTTATAGTTAAACCATGTATAAACTTGCATATACTTGCCTAAACATGCATGAAAAAATCAGGCGATTTTTTTGTTTAGCAAGCTAACTATAAAAAAGTGAAACGGATTGACACTTGTATCAAGTTTCACGCTGTTATACTTGATTTTCGCTTAATGATCTTCATTATCCCTTGTTCAATTTTAGTAGCATTTACCCTTGTAATATTGTCCATTCTAGAATAATCTTG
>CAJVPV010001461.1:0-15816 GCA_910591835.1 Acaulospora morrowiae | reverse complement strand
TCACTTCTCTAAAGTTCCTGACCTGAGGAGGAATAGTGGAGGGTGTTTTTCTACAGGTTTCTTCTTCCCAGTAAGGTATTCTTGCCGTAAACCAAATGGGTAAAGTTTTTTATATTTTGTCGTTGAAATATCCAAAGTTTTTCGAAGAAGGAAAAATAAACAAGTGGAGGAGGCACCTGCCTTCAGGAAGTAATGTTTTTAAGGAAAGTGTGTAGACTTTATTATTAAAAATAAAAATTATTTTTGAGAACGTCTGTTTTTTGGATTGGCAAAGGGATCAGCTATTATTATTATTATTATTATTTTTTAGAGAAAGGTATATATATTACCAATCCTATGATTATTGGTTTTTAGATTTTACTTTTCTTCTACACAAGCTATTTCAAAGCTTCTTTTATTGGTTTGAAACTTTTTTTAAATTAGGATAATGCTTCTTTCTTTATTTGATATATACCAGTAATCAAATTTGTTTTGGATATTATCATTGAATCAAAATTAATTATTGTTTTTTGGATTAACACAAATATAATATTACTTTTGTTGCTCCTTTAAAGATCAAATTTCCTTGAACAATTTCTTAAAAGTGATAATTAAAGAATATTTTATTTTTGGATTCTGATTTTTAAATTATATCTAATAAATGAGACTTATTTCACAGTTATTACCAATTTGTCATTTCTTATTCTACTTTAAGAGAAAAATATAGATAAAGAACTAGTAGTAAAAAAATACTTTATATGAATAGACCAATGTAATATATTAAAATTTATAAGGATATATTAAAATTAATATAGTTTTGAGATATATGAGGTCAAAAGAAAGAGACAATAATGATTTGTTTTATAAAGATTATATTATTTTATTAATAAAAAAAAAGTTTAATCTTATAATTTCAAGAAAAATTAAAGATATTTATATACATATTTTTAATATATAATTTGTATATATGATAGTAATATACTTTGATAAAAATAATAGTTATAAAAGAAATAGTATCTTCATTAAAATAGTCAAATATATTCATATTGGTAAAGATAAATACTTTTGTGAAGATAGTAAAAAGAGAATAGTAAATAAAATTAAAGAATATTTTAAAATAGGAAGAGATGACTAAGTAGGTAAAGTAGATAAAAATACTATAATAGATTAATATTACAGAAATTTTAGAACAAGAAAAAAACATTTCAGGACTAAATACTATAAGAATAAATAAAAATATTGAGTGAAGATCAATTGTAACAATATAAATATGAAAAAGCTCAAAATAAACTATTTGAAGATTATAATATTTATGAAATATTTTAAAAAAAATCAAAAGATAAACTCTATATTACATTAAACAATAAAAAAGGTCATATATGGTATCAACTTCTGATTACTTAATTTATATTTGAGTTATAAAGCTATTAATCCATTTGTCAAAAATTTTGCTTTTAATATATTAGAATAAAAAATAATGTAGTGTAATTTTTGAGATAATATTTTTGTTTTAATTTGAATTATAGATCAGATTAGAGATTTTTGTTTAAAATATAACTCTTTTATCCAATTGTAAATATTTTCTTCTAATTCTAAATATTTTGATAGTTTTTTTTTATTGAACCAATTTCTTATTTGTTTTGATTCAATATTAAAAGCAATAACTATTGCATAAATACTTTTGATTGGATATTTTTTCAAAATATATAATAATTGCAAGTTTTTTATAAGTATTCTATTGTCATTTTTTTTTCAGTTATTCTAGTATAACTATTTTTTTATATTAATTTTTTTATTTCTTTAAAAATAAATTTAATATATTGAATTACAATATTAAAAATTATTTAAAATATTCTTCTATTAAAATATTCTATTACAAAATACTTCTTTTTTATATATCCACTCTTGTAATTAATATTTGGATGAATACTATTTAATAATTTAATAATTTTTAAAATAATATCTAGATATTATAGTTAATAATATATGGTATTAATATTTTCAATATTTTAGTTTGATATTAGTATTTTAAAGTATTGTATCAAAAATTTTTGATAATTATTGATATCGATACTAAAAAAAATTTTTAGTATTAGTTTTTATAAAATATTATATCAAATGGTATTGATCAGAACCCTAGTGAGATCTCAAACAGATATAAAATATATTTTAAAGAAAACTAAATAATTTTATATAATAAACAACTTACAGATTAATTAAAATAAATCTGTATTAATTATTATTAATAGCAAAAACAAAAATCCTAATAAAATTCATCTAGGCATCAAACAAAAAGAAATTATAAAACTAAATTGCAATAGTTATACAAGATATTTAGATATTGGTTAGGGAACAAAAACCAAACAAAAGATACATGCAACAAAATTTAATAAAAAATCCAAATAATCTTATTAAACTTGAAAAAAAATTGATTATTAACAAATATATAAAATATATAATCAATAGAATTCTTATTTCCAAAATAAATATAGATTATAACACAGTTCAATTAACTTCTACACAGCTAATAATCTCTTAATACAATTTTGAAAAACACTAAAAAGAGTAGTTTATATAATAGAAACAATATCTAACTTTGTTATATATTATAAATTTTTTTATAAAATTAAAAGCATATAGAAGAAACAACTTGAGAATCAAATCATCAACTTTATTAACTAAATAAACAGCAATAATCACTTAGGTATATTTACTTTAATCCAACTCAAAAAAGCACAGATATAATATTAGAAGTTAGCAAATATTCTTGTTAAAAATATATCCATAATATCTATAAAAAAACCTTTCAATATAAATACTCAAGTTAGCAAATAGAATATTTATTATATTTTCAAACTTTTAATAATTAGATATTTTTTAATGGTAAAAAGAATATCTGACAATTAAGATATTATTAAATAATTTTTTTACTTATACAAAAGTAGCGAAATCTTTAAAAAAACATAATATTATATTTATTTGATAGCTAATAGACAAAAAACATAATATAATTCTAAATTAGAAAATTATACAATCTTCAAATAACTGTAGACAAGAATCTTCATCAAACTGATATTAGACTATTAAACAATTAATGATAAATAAGTTTGATGTTTTTAAACAAAATTGGAAAAACTTTGATTAGACATTGCAAAACAAAATACTCTTTATACAAAACAGGCAAATAGATTATAAAAAATAAAATTGGCAAGTAAATTGGGATACAGAAGCAAGACAAAACTCTTTTGATTCAGAAGCAGAAGCTCAAAATCAATAACAATTTAGATATAAAATACTTATAATCAATATAGATTTAATTTCAGGTATAATTAAATTCATAAAAAATCAGAATAACTCAAGTATATATTAATCAAAGTCCTTTACTTTCTTTAGTTGGATAAACAAAATAGCAAAATATATGAAAGGCAAAAAACTTATGATTTCAATAGAAATTCATATATTGAAAAGTTAAGTCAAAGTTAAATTAAACAAGTTACAATTCAACAATTCAATCTTATTTAAACTCCAAAATATAAAAATAGAGAATTATAAAATATAAATTATTCAAGACAATATTATATTAAAAAATTATTGCTCATAACAATACTCAGAATATAAAAAAAAACTCTTTCCGCTGATCCCCTTGCCAACCCAAAAAACAGATGTTTTCAAAAATTATTTTTATTTTGATAATAAAGTCTATACATTTTCTTTAAAAACATTACTTCCTGAAGGCAGGTGCCTCCTTCCACTTGTTTACTCCTCCTTCTTCAAAAACTTTGGATATTTTAGCGACAAAATAAACAAAACTTTACCCATTTGGTTTACGGCAAGAACACCTTACTGGGAAGAAGAAACCTGTAGAAAAATACCCTCCTCTATTTCTCCTTAGATTAGGAACTTCAGAAAGTGAACCACTAGTGAATACATTTCCCAAGCTCCATAAGAACCTTGGATCCACCATAAGTTTACAACCTTCGGTCTAAGGCAGGTGGATAAGCTAGTTGGGCCTATCAGTGAATACATCCCCAAGTTTGGGTCCACTGTAAGTAAACTCCTTGTCAGGCAGGTGAATAAGCTGATAGGAATCTATTGTCCAGGTGTATGAACCCTTCCACCATTCATACATGTCTGTAGATAATACTTTCTAGCATGTGCAATTTTTTTTGGTTTTTCTGGGGAATTTTGCCTACCTCAGTTTGACCCTGAATTTTCTGTCACACCGAAAACTCTGGATGGTGATTGGCTGAAATCTTGGATTGGTTGATCAACAAGTAAAAAAAAAGTAAATAAGACACGTACCCCTCACGTGTTCCATGTCATATTACACTATACCGATGATGTAATTGGATATGGCAAAAGAGCAAGGTGTCGAGGTGTTCCTTTTGATAAGAAGTGGTTTGAAGTCTTCCCCCTCCCCTCTTGTACCGGTTTCTTTTCTCTTCAAGATCAAAGAAGGCTCTCATTAGGCTGGTAATTGGTTGAGATGGGTTTTTATTTACCTGCACAAACTTTTCCTTTCCCTTTTATTTCCTCTTTTACTTCTCAAAAAATAAAAATTTTTTACCTCTTACGACCACAAGGTTATGTTGGACAGTCTGAGTGTAGGCTGGCGTTAATCTCCTGGAGTAAAGATCATAAGTATCTAACTCTAGGAAGGAGCAACTCTATCACTCCCCATGATCACGCCCAGAGAGTTAGGATTTGGAAAGTCTAAGATAGTTAATATCACACAGTAATAGCTTAATAAATCTACTCCCTTGTAATAAAATAGTTAGTAAATAGCTAGATTATGTGGGCAACACGGTGGTCTTAATATTAAGGATTCAAGGATCACATACAAATCCATAAAATAACTTGTTGACGGGTGTTCTGCTATGTTAGAAAAAGTTTACCTTTAGTATAGTATCATATGTATATTGTATTAAGGTTTTCCATAAAGAATTAATAAATGCATTACTAGCAGTTTGATTAGAGAAAAAAAAAAAAAAAAAACTAATTATATAGTAATTTAATATATAATAAACAACTCCAATTCAACAAAATAAATAGTTCAATGAAGTCTTACAATTATTAATTATTTCTTTTAAATTTGATAATACAAAGACAAAAAATATTAAATATAAATATATTATTATATATATACAAATCTGTAATCAAAACAAATATATAATCCACCAAAAAAAATTCATGAATATCATATCCATTGGAGCAATCATAAGGACAAAAGTCAAGCAGGAACCTGCATTATAATTCACAATGATTTATTTAAACATCTTTATAAAACTATTACTTTTGAAAGATATGTAATTTCTATCTATATTCAATTTAAACCAAAAATCAAATTATACATCTTCCAAATTTACCTTCCTCATTCAAGCTCCATCTACAATGAAGTAATTAAACATATTACAAAAACAATTAAGGAAAATCATAAAAACAATATCTCACACATAATTATGTAAGATTTCAACTCTACTCCTAAAAAAAAATTGACTAAGAAAATCCCGCAAATTTCCACCCCTCAAAAATTTATAATTAACTAAACAACTACTCTGATACCTTTCAAATCTTCTATCCCAACTCTAAAATATATACACATATTAGTCTTACCAATAAAACCGAAATCGATCAAATATGAATCACCAATGATCTTTTACACCTCCTTCAAAACTCAAATATCTATCCAACTAAAGCAGACTTTCAAAGCGATTACAAAAATAACCAAAATAACACTAAAACTATACCATAATAAACAATCAAACAATGGAAAAAAATGCAAAATATATCTTATCAACACTCTAACTGATAACCAATGAGAATTACTTGAATCAAACCTCCAAAACAAACTATCAAATTTTAATATAAACTTAACAAATTACACATGGACTTATTTTCATAAAAAATTTAAAAAACACATCCTAGAAAAACTACCTTCAAAAAAAATTCCAACCCAATCCTTAAAAAATATCTTCTCCAAACAAGGCTCTTTATTACGCAATCTTCTTCAAGAAATTAAATATCAAATTATCTATCATAAAAAAAATGCCTCTATCGACTCTTCAACTAACAATCTAATAATTAACGAATTAAAAATCCACTCTTTACCCCACTCTAAAAATCTTTAATCAATTCAATCTCTCTCAAAACTTTTCAAACTAACATACAAAGCCCTCAAGCTTGAAAACCAACTCCAAACCAAGGAAGAAATTATCAAACTTATTAATAAACATATTAATAATCTACAAAACAACCCCAAATCCATGATACAAAACATTCTAAATCACAAAAACCCTCCTACAAATTTCAACAAACTCATCATTTCTGAAAAGGATGAAGTTATCTCTGACCCTACAGAAATATATACAACTATAGAAGAACACTACAAAACTATCTTTCACAAAAGACAAATACATTTCCCACTAATGGAAAAATAGAAGGAAAACTATTATCCAATTCCCTCCATTCTATCTGACTGGTATTTCAATCTGCTATATCCAATAATTGAATATGAAATCTCCAAAACAATCGATGAACTGCCAATAAACAAAGCACCAGGCCCTTCAAACATAACATATTTCATGATCAAAAAAACCAAAAAAGCAATAATCCTTACTCTATGTGACCTCTTTAATCAAATCCTACAAAACGAAATAATTCCCGAGGAATAGAAAACATATAACATTTTCCCAATTAGCAAAAAACCTCAATGGAACTTTAACATAAAGGAAACCAGACCAATTGTACTTGTAGACTCCTTCAGGAAAATTTTTATTAAAATCTTGACTACCAGATTAAGCTTTATTCTATCTTTATATCAAATCCTTTCAAACTTCAATTATACAGGACTTCCCAACCAAAGCACTTTTGAACCCATTCAAATCTTAAACTCAATTTATAATTAACACAAAATGGAAAAAAAAGAACTTTGGATTTTATCTCTGGATATTAGTGCTGCATTCGACTCAGTAAATCTACAAATGTTGAAAAAATCCATGCAACGAATTAAACTTCCTCAAAAATTTATCAATATCTCCAAAAATATTCTACTCAATCAGAAATGTCAAGTAATTATAAACCATAACAATACAAATCCAATCCCCATATTTGATGGCATTGATCAAGAAGAAACTATCTCCCCCCTTTGGTAGATTATATTTTATAATCCTCTCATTATTCTACTATCCAAACAAAACAAACACAACAATCTCCTTCAAAATACAATTGCATACATGAATGACCTTAATATACTCGTTAAAAATCACCTCTTTCTTCAAAACCAACTTACCCTGGCTAATGAATTTTTCAAATTAAATGACATTAAAACAAATCCCAACAAATCCAAATTAATCGTAATTAATTCCAAAACCAAAAATAGTCCAATACTTCTTGATAATAATCCTATCCCACTCCAACCAAAAAATGAACCAATTCGAATCTTAGGCATCTGGCTCTCTGAGTCAAGCAAATTATCCCAAACTGGAAAAAAATATTAAATGACACTATTTCAATCTCTCACTCCCTCAAAATCAAATACACTACTGGTCCAATGGCCACATATATATATAACAAAGTTCTTCTCCCACGAATTGAATTTAAACTTCAAACTACCTTTTTAACTTCTAATCAACTTACCTCAATACAAAGGAAAATCAACTCTACTATAAAACACAAATTTCATATCAAGAAAACTCTCCCACATAATTGGTTCTACAACCCCTTTATCTTCAATATCAAACCTATTGCTGATTTACAAAGTGAAGTCCTTATTTCCAACTTGCACTATTCTTTAACCAATTCTATTATCTCCAAATCCAAACTCCATAAAATCCAAGCCCTACAATTATCAAATACATTTTCATCATGCCCCTTCAAAAATCCTATAAAAATACACACATCAAATACAACACTTTATACTATCCATTTCGCTCATAAATATCAAATTCAATTCTATAATACTTTATCATGCAACCATAAATTTCCAGGTGAAACAATCCCACTTTATGATCTCATATGGAACTCAAATTGGTCCTATACTTCAAAACTTCTTTTCAAACACCAAATATATTACCTTGAACAACTCTTAGTCTTCCAAAGCAATTAACTAACCAAATGGCACCATATAGCCAGTCATATAGGAAAAAACATACAAGGAAAAACTCCACAATGATACAAAAAACTCAAACATATTAATCCAAAAAGTATAGGTTCAACAACTATTTCAAACAAATATCAAAATAACAAAAAAAGAAACTGGAAAGCTATTGAAATATCTAACACAACTATAATTGAAAAAAAATAAAAAACTATCTCAAAAAATCAAATTATAATCAATCATTACCTATATCCTCCGGTTAATGATCTTGATAGATCACTGATTCTAACCAAATGTACTGGCTGTTCCCTTAACCAAACTTCCAATTTACACTCTTGTCAACTTGAAATAAACAAAATAAACTCTATCCCACTACATATTTACACTTAACAAAAGTCATACAAAACCCATTCTACTCTTAGAGATATAACTAACTCAATCAAGTATAAAACTCCTTCACCTACTTATGATATCCCTATTATTCCCATCCTCTCAATGCTCCAACAATTTCTTATTGAGAAAACCTTCAAACCACAATTCCACCAGAATCTAATTTCCAACTGCTTAACCAAAACAAATGAAAAATCTTTTTATATTTCAATTGAAACAAATCAAAACAAAACCAACATTAAATGGACTGATCTTTCTGAATCAATAACTTATATATGTGAACTTTCATATAACTCAATCCCATCCCTTCTCCTCTCTATTCAAACAATTCTTATTATAAAACCCTCAACATCAGCAACCTTTTTTCTAAAAAACTATAAAATCAGAAAACTATATTCTCTCCTGACTCAAAAAACCATCGCACAAATTGCAAAACCCTATATAAAGATATAATCAATAACTTAAAACAAACAATTCAATTTTTACAAACCCACTGTACCTTTTACAAACCACCTCACAAGTCTCCCTTATAACACAATAATATAATCACACAAATAAAACTATACTTCAATTCCCAACCCTCCTTATACACTTTAATCAACTTTTCTGGACTACTACTTCCCTCCATTCGCAAATATACCAAAAAAATAAACCATCTATATAGAACCTTCAACATACTAAACTCAAAAAGAATTTAAACAACTTTCTAATCCAATTTTCAAAACCTTCCTTACACCCTCAAATTTCTCAAATCTATATCGATTCCCACAAACACCTCTGAATCTGCTATTTATAACTTTTGTCTCAAAATTATCTTGCATAGTCTTCCTACTAAATCTCACTTATATACTACTAAACCTCACCTATACTTAAACAATCTCTGCCCACATTGCAACATTTCAGAAGAAACTATTAACCATATCTGAACTTGCCCTATCAATAATAATATTTTAAAAACTACTATCCCATCAATATATCAAATTATTAAAGAAACAATTATCAATTTCCCCAAACAAAATTTATATTACTTCAATAACATCCAAAATACAATATCAATAGCTACCGGTCTTGTTCCACTTACAACAATAACACCAAACCAGAAACCTATTTTAACTTTCAAACTTATACAAATCTCTAACAAACTTCTTGAACTACTATACAACAATATATGGAAACTAATAAAAATAATTTTCAATCCTCAATGATTTAATTTATTCAACATATATTATATTCAAACAATATCAAATAAATTAATATAAACAATTGAATATTATTGTTTCAATTAGATTTTATAACTTTGCCTTAATATTAAAATTAAAAAATAACAATATATAAAATAAAATCAAAAGAAAAAATAAAAATATAAGAGCAAAATATGATAAAAATAATAATTTTATTAAAAAAAAATATAGAAACATTATAAAATAATATAAAAATTCAGGATTTCTATATTATGGTTTTAATTGTTCTTTCCTCAAGACTAAGGAAAAATATAATTTTTTTATAATATTTTGTCAATTGTTGATTGTTCTACTGTAATTATTTATATATGATTTATCTATTTTATACAAAGAATAGCCAAAGAATTATTTTTGTTACACTTGGGATAATTATTAAAGAAAATTCTTATTTATAAGACAAGAAGCAAAATTACTAAAATATTACTATATTAGTCCTTAAACTAAAGGTAAGAACATAATTCAAATATTATTCACTATTAAAAAAGTTTTTTTAAAAAATATAAGATCAAAAAAAATCTACCTACAAAGGTTTTTTACAATTTAGGCCACTTGATCCAAATGTTTTTTGAATTATATCCCTATTAAAATAATAAATAATTAATTATATTCTTTCAAAAGAAACATAATTGATCTGTGAAATTTTATATGTTAAATAATTTAGGAATTCATTTTTATATATTAGTTATTTTTGAGTCTTTAATAAAGAATGTTCTTCTAGTTTTTTCACAAATAGTTACTTAAAACTAAAAAGAATCTTTACAAATTGAATTTTTGATCTATGATGCTTTAAATTAGCAGTGCCATTTGAAAATCTATAGAAATTTTGAGAATTCTTTAGTAAAATATTACTTTGTTAGACCTGTGGGTCCATAGCATAGTGGATAGTGCTCCCAGGTTTCCAAATGCATGTCCCTAGTTCAATATCCACAGGAGGCAAATGTACAAAAATTATTCTTTATTTGTGAGTTTACCAGTTTTCTTACAAATATCGTATCCAAACATCTGGATCCTATCCAAATTTAGTTAGACTGCATAAAAATGGAACCTCTAATCTTTCTGATGATCATGGGTTAAAAACAGGTCGAAGCAGGAAAGGTTGCATGAGAAAAGGTTTCTGGTCTAACTCTGATAAAAGCCTACAATCCTCTCTGGCATGGCAGACTCCATAGCACAAAGAACACTCTAGCCTGGGGCTATCACAATCTGGCGCTTGCTTAAAAGAAGAGGATCCCAAAAAGGAAATCTGAAGCCACAGGTAGTGACAAGAAGTATAATACCTTCTTTAAGAAACCAGGTGAAAAGTATTCAGGATATCTGGGTGTTTTAATCATCCCTGTAAGGTATACAAGCTCTCTACCTTACTGGATTAACAGATTTAGATGGTTTAAACTGGTGATAGGATTTCCATCCCCTGGATTAATTCCACTTGACGTGTGGACACATCTACTTGGTATAAGTTCATATAGTTGGGTAATTAGGATGGATATGTAAGCTGTTATTAGAAATAGTCAATAGGCAGTGTTAATTCTATATATAAAAGACATAATAATGTAATCAAAAATTGAACTATATGTAGAAAACACTTGATGTCATATCTCGATAGTAATTATCAATAAAGATTCGTATCGATGCATGTTCACCTTAAAAAATAATAATAATAATAATAAATTATAATAATATCTAATAGAATATAACTAAAGTTAATAAAATTTTCAAAATTTTTAATAACAATACAAATGTTCTAAAATTTTACTATTTGATTAAAAAATATTATTTTATAATGATTTAATAAATTTTTTTTTCTGTAGTCAAACAAGTGCATATGTTTATTAAATCTTTACAGAAAACAAATAATGTATAATACATTGTATTGCATAAACTATCTACTGCCTTGAATACCCGTCTTAGACTATGTCTCTAGGTATGACTTTGGAGATGAAAAAAGTTGCTATCTTAATCTTCTATTTACTTTTGGAATATGAAGATAAGAATCATCGCCCGCAGTTCATCACTACGGTTCATCTAAACAAAATCTAGACTACTTATTATATTTCTAACCACTTTTTATCCATCTCCAGACCGCTATTTCATTTTGTTCCTGGTCTTGCTTAAGCTCTTCATTCGTGGCTTCTTCTTGATCTGCAGGATCTTTTGCTTCGTAATCTTCTTGTTTTTTGATCCTGCTCTTTTCTTGCTTTGGGTCCTCATACGGTTGCCTTTCCAATATTTCTTCATTTCTGGCTTTTTCCCTGAGTCTTGTAACCTGGAACATCTATCATTCTATATCTTCTTTTTGACCTGTTTACAAATTGATCTTGACAATTTGTGTAATAGAAATCTTGCTTCACCCTTCTTGACTTTCAATTCCGCCATCGTTAAGCTCCATTCCGTGAAATCTTTTTTCTGAAATAGTCCTAGGATGAAGTTTATAATATCTTTTCCTTGAGAAAACTTGTCTGTATATCACTTTGCTAGCAATGTATTGATTTTTTCTTTCTTGGGTCTTGTTCGGCCATTTGTTTAGCACTAGGTCTTTGGTCTCATCTTAGATTTCTTTTCAGATTTCCATAATGTCAGAACATAAAAGGAGATGTTTGAGAGATTCCTTTTCTTTTCTACAATATATACAATCAGTTAGACTTCCATATTTCCTAAGGAATCATTTGTTCATATTATCCAGAGTTGAAAGCTCATTATACATTATTCTAATTCGAAAGGATTTTTCTTTTTTTTTCTTTAATGATGTTTCTAGAGCTCCTCCCACTTTGTTTGCCTTCCAAAATCCTCTCCAGTCGAAATTTTCATGGTCATTAATCTCTTTCTGCCATTTTTTTTGTATTCGGTTTTGACCTGCCCATTTCATTAAGATTTTTCTTTTGTATAATTCCTTGACGAAATCTCTTGCTCCTATATCTATGGGTATTTCATTCCAGCAGAGTGTCATTAGAGCTTCTTGTCAGTACCACTTCGTCTATATGATTTCCGGTTTTTCTTTGGCTTCCTTTGCCAACAGATCTACCTTGTTGTTACTCATGTCATTACTATGTGCTTTGACTTTGATCATTTGAACCGTAATCTGTTTCTTTTGTATCAGATTAATACATCTCATCCATAATTGCCAGTTCTTGCACTTTCTGTTTCATTTTCCTGTATCTTTGATTTGTGGATTCTGTAGCTTCTGAAGAGTATTGATACATGTACTATTATCAGTTCTAATTTCTATTTGACTTTTTTGTGGTACAACTAAGAGTGTCAAGATAATTGCTACTAGTTCTGCTCACAATGCTGATAGCCAGTTGTCTACTTCTGCTTGAAAAAATCTTCCAGGATTTGGTCCCTTCTCTTGTAACCATGTTGCATCCATCCTAAATATCTGGTCTTTCGCTTTTTCAAAAGATCCGTCTGTATAGAAGCAATAGATTTGTTGATAATTACTGTATTTGTTTATTCTATACTTTTCAACGAGTGCTTGAATATATTTTGGGGAGCTGATATGGTTTTTGATCATCTGTATTCTAAAGTCTTCTATTTCAACTGCTCTTATACAGTTTTGGTAATCCCTCATTTTGTGAAATCTTTTACCGCTTTCTTAGCTTTTGTTTTCCAGAACATGAAGACTGATTGGAATTTCTAATTTAGAGAACTTTCTTAGAGTTGGATATTGATTAAGAATTTCCATGGCTAGAGGCTTATTCTGTGATCTTTTGTTGCCCCCAATGGGATTTATTTGATCCAATAGATTTCTTATTAAATTTATAGAGTTTGACAGTAACATGACTTCTACTTTTTGAAGTTTAGTTGAGTCTAGTTTGGATCCTCTTTTAATATGATAAACTTCTGTTTTGAGGTCTTTGAGGCCTGCGCTGCCTTTACTTCTGTACTATAGAATTTCTTCGTCATCTTTATCTTTGGCTATGATTTTCCAACTCCATCGACATCAATCTCTATTTAAGTTTTTTAAAAAAAACCTTCTGTCTTGTTCTTCCCAATTCCAGTCTTGCCATTTCTCATTTAGAACTCTATACTCATTTGCACATAAAGCTTTGACAGTTTTGAACTAGAATGGCGTGGGTTCTTTGCTGGAATTGAATAGGATTTGTATAATCTTCCATGGTAGTATTGTCTTTATGTCTTTGTCAATAAGTTGGTCCATAAACATAATGTTGTGTTTTCTTAGCGAAGGAACTGCCTCGAAATATAATTTTATATCATTGAGCTTGTTCTTGATAGATAATGACCCTCCTTTCCAGTCGAAGCTGTTTGATTATCGAGAGTTGAATATTGTGATTCCCAAGTTGTTAGCTGCTTTGAGTACTTGAGTTGAGAAGTTCTTGAAGCATTTGAAAGATTGAGGGATTTAGCTGGTCAGTATATTACTAGGTTTTCAATTTTGGATCTGGGCTTGTTTGAGACGAATTAATGTGGATATGCTGGATGGACCTGTGTCATTAAGTCTATTGAACAAGTTTGAGATTTGATTTTCCACTTAAATCTCTTCAATACTTTTTATGTTGTAAATCTTTTTGTGATATATGGTTGAATTTGGAATCGTTGAAACTATTTCTGCAACTTGTTTAAGTACTTTTCTCAATTGGACTGTCAGCTTATTACAGATATTCTGTTCGATAAAGCACTGTTGTATTCTGTATTCTATCCGAGGGATCAGGACTCTGTTTAAAATGTATTCCACTTGCTTATCTATAATCTTCTTTCTTTTCAAAATTGGTACCACCACTTCAATTTCTTGTTTGATTCAGTAATCTGTGTCTTTGATATTCTTCTTACTTTCTATCCATATACCTAGAAATCTAGTAAAGCTGTTGCAGTTACTTTCCATTACTTCTTGTTGATCAATTCCTATGTGTACTGAATTTGGTTCTTTATTGTAACTATTGATTGTAATCAGAACTGATTTGCTACCATTAATTTGAAAATCATTGGCTGTATAAAACCACTTTGCTCTTTTCAGAATATTTTCCATGTTCTCTGCTGATCTAGCAATTTATGTAGTATTATCCATGTATGCTATTGCTGCTTGGCGAACTGTGAAATATTGTGCATCCTCTTTTTTGCTTAGGTCAGACTTTCATTCGCAGTTCATGGAGTATCCTAGTTGGATATTATTCTGGATTTCACATAGTAACGGATCATAGAAAATATGCCACAGTAGGGGGAAAATTGTTTCACCTTGATCTATACCATCTCCTGCGACTATTTTTTCCGTTATACCTACATCAGTGATTATTTGAATTGATCTGTTGATGAAGAGATCCAAAATTAGTATTATAATGTTTACTGGAACTTTGATTTTTAAGAGAGCTCTTTGTAGCATATCTAAACTAATAGTGTTATATACTTTGGCTGTATCTTGAAATAAGATCCATAGTTCCTTGTTCTTTTCTTGGACTTCTTTACAGATGTTGTTTATTAGGTGTATAGGTTCTGATGTATATTTTCCTGGTAAGCCAGCGAAGTTTGGTCCTTTTAGAATATTGTATGTTTTACATATGGCTGATAGTCTGTTTGTAATTATCTTGGTAAAACATTTTCTCGAGACGTCCAGGAGTATAATAGGTCTAGTATTGCTAAGAATGCCTTGCCATTCTTTCCCTTTTGAGATTGGATAGAGTAAGCTTTCTCTCCATGTTGTTGGGGTTATGCCATATGTTAAGTATATATTCATTAGTTGATACAGTATTCTTCTTCCAGGTGTTCCTAGGTTTTTAAGCATCTCATATTTGATTTTATTGGGTCCAGCTGCCTTGTCATTGGGTAGGTCTTTGAGTATTTCTTCTAATTCATGTTCTGAAATTGTATTCTCCATACTGTTGTACCATTCTTCTTTTATTTCATCCATGGGTTCATATTGTTTTTTTCACCCCTCATCTAGTGATTCGAAATTACAATTTCGTTTTTTGAATGCTTTTTTGTAGTATGCTTCAGTTTGATGAAGAATTTCCTCCTTGTTTACTGTAATATATTCTCTACCTAGCACTAGTCGAAATTTGGTCATTCGGCATGTCGAATTATTGCCGAATTTTTAAATTTTTTATAATTAAATTTAAGCTGAATTTATGCCGTTTGGTGCCACTCGGCATAAAAATCAATATA